>WOFM01000034.1:479343-638330 GCA_011428145.1 Ericerus pela
TTTCTAGTTTTCTCGGAAACTGCTGAACTAATTGTCTTTTTTGACACGACTCGGATGAAAAGTTTTCTCATCTTTTTACACGACTGCTTAAAAAGAAGTGAAATGTGTTTAGGACTCACTTGTATGTGTGTTTCATTAAGCCACTGTAGCTAGCAGCCAAATGACTGATTTGTTTTTTTTGTTTTTGTTTTTTTTAATAGCTTATTTGAATTTTTACATTAACGCGAGTAACATAGGGTAAATGATAATTTAAAAAATAAACAATGGAAATTTTTCTATGTGTTACATACGAATACAAGTACCTGATTTAATTTTACAAAATTTAAACCATAATGAATCCGCAAACCTTTTTTCCACCAATGATCAATACAACAACAAAATACTATGACTGAAGAAAAACAGAATAAAAGGTTTAGCCTAGATGGCCTACAACCAAAACAAGAAACAAAGTGAATGAATGAAAGAGCAGCTACTAAAGCGCTATTATAACGATCAATGGGTTCTCTCTGGATTTGGTTACGTGTTTCTGTGTAAGTATGGTATAGAGTACATTGAGTTTCACTTCACACAACGTTTTACACTTCTAACATAAAAGCGTAAATTCATTTTTAATAACGTGCCCAACTACTTATCAAAGAAATTGTTCTACTTGTGTAGTTGTGTTATCAATTTCTTTAAGTTTTTCCTATTTACTGAACTTGATACATAAACTAGATGTAAGTAACTAAAACAGTGAGGTAGAACTGAGAATATTAACCTCTAACAGAACTTATCCAGAACTAAAACTTGTATTGTAGCACTTTTGTTTGCCATATCGACTATCACTAATATGCGTCATCCTTTCACTTTTTTTTTTAAATATTCTTATAATTTCAATTCTTGCCCTTCCTCCTTCCTCCTTCAATAATTTATTCTAATTGGTGATATTCAACCAAATCTGTTTTGTTTAAAATCGTGAATTAGTTATTTTGTAAAACTTGACAAGTCGGTCCCGGATTTTCATAAAAATATGATATAGGTACTTTCAAGACACAATCCGTGCTCAGAATGTTAATTTCTCTTCTCACATTATGTCCAGAAAAATGGGTCCATACATTATGAGCTACTCTTCTACATGTGTTGCTCTTTTTGTTATCATCGAAAATTTCATTATACTTTATCATTATAACATTTTCGTTGTACTGGCAGTATTTCTTTTATTTTTTATTTTTTATTTTTTTATTTTGAAAAAGTATACAATGACGGCGGAATAATTTATTAAATTTTAATACGATTTTTAAAAAATTTTGTAAATTTAAAACAACACTAGGTATATTATTTTGAAATTTAAAATTATATTAGTAAAAATTAAATCTAGACTGAGGGCCGAATGCAAGAATAATACGTACTTAAGTAATTTAATTTACATCCTTTTATTAATTATATAGTCTAAACATATATATACGTAGATAATTATAATTCAGTTAAGTAATTTTTAAATCACTGTTCATTCTTGAGTATCATTCATGCATTTGGGCCTGTATCATTCTCGAAAAGACCTAGGAAATAATAACCACACCAGTACGTTTGTAAATATAATAATTTGAAATGATTCGGCTTTTCGATGAGTACGGAACTTGAGTATTTATGCATATTTTACACTAACAAATACGTATTATAAGAACATAATAACTTCGCATTTTATACTGGCTAATATTTCAGAAAATCATACAAAAACATGCATAATTTTGGAAAATATGTCACCATTTCAATAATCCTTACTTTTTTTTGGCTTCAGCTGTGTGGTCAAACAAAACAATGACAATGGTTACATATTTTCAGGACCTAAATTGCTCATCCACGAATTTAATAAGTACCTATAAGATAGTAATACGAATACCAATTTCTGAAAAATCAGGTAAAAATCGTCGATTTTCTGCGAAGAAAAGTAATTAGGTACTTACCAAGCTAATTGCCAGCAATGAGAATGATGATTTTATAAGCGTTTTATCCTCTCACATTCAATTGTTTCAGACTTTGAAGTTTAGAAATGTCTCAAGTAAAAGTTTCTGAACAAGTTAATTAAGAATAAAATTAAGTAAGTTCGCTCTGAACTGATAGGCAGTCAAATTAGACAAAATTAAAAAAAGGTCTTCATTCATTGAAATCAGAAAAATGATTTTTCTTCGGAACCCAGTTGTTTCAAGTGCCCTTTTGAACGTATATTGAAAATGCCCAAAAATCTTATCGTGGCTTCACTCCTGAAAATTCTTTTTTTGTGTCCCCAAAATATTTTTAGTAATTTATTCCTTTCCTAATAGCGATATTAAGAAAATTAATCTAACAAACAATATAGTAGACAACATTTTCAACAACAAAAGTGTTTTGAAATTTTTTTGTAAGTGCCATAAAAAGCTCAGAAAATGACTCAAAAGTTTGCACATATCATTATAAAGGGTACTGTACTGGATGAGGCTCAGTCTCCCTGTACATACTACACCAGTATACTCAATCAATTTAAGATACCTACCACATATTTGATACCTACCTTTGACTATATGTATAGTACTAACTCTGTACCAGTAAAGAACATTGATTTCTAGTTGGACATGTCGGGGCTAAATAAACAACCACTGTGTACCTTTTGACATGCTTTGCACTACATTTATGTACGCTATCCTTGTGAATTTATGGGATTACTTTATCAAATGTATTCTAAATTAGTGAACTTAAGCAAAACGTCGAAAATACGCCGAAGGTATTCTAGGGTTGCCTACTTTTTTGCCGGTATGTCTTGACATTAAAAAGTACATTGGGCTTATGGAGCTTTAATGTCCGCAGTGTTATACAGTCAAAGATACCTATATGCATATAAATAAAAAAAATTGTGAATAAAAATAATAGACTTTATTTATTCAGAAGTACGTCTCTTTTCATTAACATAAATAATTTTTTTTATTTTATCCACAACTTAGTCCACAAGGAAGCTACGGACTTGCAAGTTCTCTTAAAACCTTCCTTGGAATAAAATAAATAAGAATTGAAAGTCGATGCTTGTTTTATGAAATGGTTCTTAAGTTATGGTGTAGCAAATAAACATACACCCATACATAGACACACAATCACACATACACAAAAACAAAATTTTGTTTATTCATATGTATTAGATTCATGGTAAGAATATTAAATTGACTGGGTGCATTGGTGTAGTATGTATAGAGGAGATTGGATCTCATCCAGTACAGTACTCTTTGTCTTTTTCTGAGTTTTCTATGACACATACAAAAAAATGTCAAGACACTTTCGTTGTTGAAAATTTTATACAATATACTTTTTGATTGAACAATTTTTTTTATAGCTATTAAGAAATGAGTAAATCACTGAAAACCTTTTTAGGTGCACAAAACGTGGATTTTTAGGCGTGAAGCTAGGGATTAGATTTTCGGGGATTTCTAATAAGTTCAAAAGGACACTTGAAACAATCGGGTTCCGAAGAAAAATCTTTTCCCCGGTTTTATTGAATGAAAATATCTAATTTGACTAGCCTATAGTCGTATACTGGAAAAAAAAATCAATTTCAAAAATATTTTAAGAAATTCTGTTCAATTGCTTTCTATATGTACTTATTTAACGGGATATTTCTCCGAGAAAATATTCAAAAATGAACTTTATATGGAAACTAATTACAAAACAATGGAAATTTTCACAGAAATTTTTCCAAAAAATTACTGTTGGACACCATAGAATCTGCACATGAATTTACGTACAATCAGTGGCATTTACTAACTTACACAAAATGCAATCTGATCAGTCACTCCTTCATCTTTCCTCCCTACCCATAAAAAACAGGGATCCAGAATAATGAAATTTTTCATAATTATTTATACCTAATTCCCCAATTTTTTTTCGAACAAGAACTAGCTATTTTCTTTTCTTAATGGCTATAACTTGCAGAGCCGATTTTTTTTCTCTATACGAAGACTCCTTTCTTAACTCATTAGAACGTACAGTACCTTATTCCAAAAGAACTGAACTCAATAACAATTCAACCACTGTCGTACCTACACAAATAAACTTACTGGCTAATTTTAATTAAGTCTTAGGCGAAGTTCCTTAATGTCTATTCGTTAATTCAAGTTTTTGTTTTTGTTTTATTTATTTTTCGCTCTGTCACTGTCAAATGTAATAAAGGACAAGGTTTGGCAATCGCGAATTCTTCAAATGATTTAACAAGAGAGAAAGTTATGCCATAAAAAAAATAATTTGTAAATACGTAGTTACGCACGAAGGAAAAGTACCAGCAACTTCGTATTTCAAAAATATCTGCATAAGGGTTGCCCTTGAGAAACGAATTTTATAATGAGAAGTCATTAGTGATAACATTTTATTTTCGAGCACGATTTTTGATACCTGCGTATTACAAAGTTCAGAGATAAAGGTATAGCTGTTCAATAAGACGTGTAGATATTTCAAACGTTGCCTTCAAAAACCAAATAATTGATTGAGATGACATGATCATGTGAAAATTTAATTTTTCACACAAGACACAAGACTCACGATTATGAAGCAAAAATTTTCAATTTAAGTTTTACCGACGTCTATCAAGTGTATGAAGAATGATGTTCTTTACGCTAAATGCAATGTTTATCGATGTTGAATGGTTAGATTGAGTCTACACTTTAATTAAAATTGAGTGCCTCAAGAAATTTTCTGTATATAGAAGTATTCTTGACAGACTTCACAAAAAAAGAGGATATATTAATAATTCAATCAGCATACCTATCTATTACCTTTATATGCTGTTTTTATGTAGATTTTCGGTGAAAATCTTCATATTAATTTTGATCCCATGAAACGATCTAAGAGTGGGAGAGAGTACATTTTTCATTTCATTACAGAAGGAAAATTTTGTCACCAAAAGCTAATATTCGTATTTGTAATATAGGTATTCCATATACTTGTTACCATGGTACAGGTCGCAATTTTTTTCAATAATGGCGCTGAATGTAGAAGCGTTTATGGTTATGGGCGTTAAAACTATTCCAAAAGAAAAAAAAAAACTTTTCAATTCTAATTTAGACTTTTTTTCAGTGACTTCATAATTTGAGAGTGAGAAAAAATTAAAATACTTTTGGTAAGCAAAAAAAGCATAATCTACGAAGAAGTAGAAATAGACTCAGTCTAAATTATAAGTCTGACATAATTTGTTGATGAAACGACAAAAACTAAACTATTTTTTTGAAGCAAGTGTGACCAAAACAAATCTGTCTACTAAATTAACGAATAATTCAGTCTCATATATCAACCGAGTTGTAAGTCCGATGTATTTGTTGAACAATTATTCAATTAATTAGGTCACATTTTGACATAAATTCAATTAGGCCTATTTAATCCGTCTACAAACGTACACAGACTTCAGTAGATTACATTTAAAGTTTGAAAAATTAATTTACCAATTCGAGACTAACATAAAATTAATTTGAAGACTTAGCCTACCTATATCGTTCCGCTCTCTCACGAATTCATTAATTTGGTAATCATTAAAAAAAAAATAGACTAATTTTATATGGTCTGAATCAGAAGTAGAGTCATAAATTTTTCAACAGTAAGATGATAAATTATTATTTACGTTCTTAATTGCGTAGAAACTTGCTCAGTGATTATCCTCGACATGCTTTTCGGACGCTCATTGAGCTGAAGAATTAGCCTACAAGGTAAAGATAATTCATTTATTTCATTCATTAGATACTCGAGGTCCGAGGACAGCTTTTAATAAACTTTTCGCTGTCCTCTTAGTAACTGACGTCAATAAATTAGAGAGGAGGGCATATTCCTTGAATTATACTAACGAATAAATAAATCACCAAACTTCAAGGTATAGTCACTGTAGCCATGATTTGAACGAAATCTCAAATATAAAAAAATTAAAACTAATACCAAATTAGAGGTAAGCCTATAATTTTCTAAAAAAATATGTATAACATTATATATACCTATGTATACTCAGCATAGATATTGTAGGCCTGTGTGTACGGGCCTACACCACGATGAAACTGATGAATTTCAACGTAAATACGAATTCATTCGACATCAGTTCAGAAAATCATACGTATAATTTACTCGAAAGAGTATTTCCTCCATATCGAAATTAAAAAAAATAATAGCGCAGCAATGCTTCGCTAGAAAACTCAGTTTGCCCGGTATTTATATCGATGGTTATCGATATATATATGTAAAAGACAAAATCGTCTTTTCCCGAATCACACCAAATCTCGCTCATACTTGCGAGATTTTGACAATTTTTCATATTTATTTATGTTTGACCTAGGCTAAGCTGTTACGATGTAATTATGAACTGCATGCGATTTATTTATCTACAATAACGTCATTTCATTCATTAAATTCATTCCTTCTCTTATCCGATGACAACATTCTCACTAATCTTAACCAGAACGTTTTTCTTTGTTATCGTCATCAACTTCGCAGCTCGCTTCTGATTATTTTCTCATTGATAATTTCATTCATTCTTTCGTGCGGTCATTCAACATTGACCCAGTTAAACAGAAATAATCTTCATTTGTTTCGTGTGTAATAAATATCCGAATTTTCTAATTTCACTACTATTATAATTACGTGTGAATGAACAGTTTTGAATTTTAAACTCTCACACTATCTTTTATTCCTAGTGCAAATTAGACTCATGCCACACAACAAACTTACATATATATTTCATTGCTAGTTTCAGGTTAAGAAATTACAAAAAAATATCGACAATTAACCCATATCTTTAACAAAAATATCAATTTATCGATGTTTTATCGCTTAGAACCGTTTTTCCAGCGAGTTTTTGTTTTCAGTTTTTTCGAGAACTACTGAACCGATGAGCACCAAATTTCTTTCAGACCTGCTCCCATACAATAGCTATGTTTTGTAAAAATTTCAGCCCTATCTGTTTGGTAGTTTTCTAAAAACCATGAACACAAAATTTTTTCCAGAAATTTTTCTTCTCCAGTTTTCTCAAAAACTATTTAATTAATAGACACCAAACTTTTAAAAAACTTGCACAAATATGAGAAAAGTCTATTGTAAAAATTTCAGTCTGATCGTTTTTATCATTTTCTCAGAATCCCAGAAAAACGATTTTTCTAGGAATTTTTTTTTTCCAGTTTTCTCGGAAACTAATTATTTTATAGGCAAAAAACTTCTTTCAGACCTACTCCAAAATGAGAACTATCTTCTTAAAAATTTCAATCCTATCCACCCCATGGTTTTCTCAGAACTGTGAACATGAAATTTTGGACGATATACATACATAACATATATATGTATTATATATAGTAAAAAAAATTAGGTCAAAATGAAAAAATGATACTAATCGTTTTCTTTTCTCATGAAACGGATAATTTTCATCATCCCCACTCCTAACCCTTCCATGAGGTCAATTTTAATACCACGTTTGCAAGCAAACTAGTTAATAAGGCACAACAGGTAAAATGCAACAGTTTGTATGTACACGTACCACACATCTTGTTTTTCTAATTATAGAAATCACACAACTGGACTCGTTCATTTTCTTCCGTCAAAATAACGTAATGTAGGTCGTAGACACGTTCATCGTGGCTCTCCTTTCCCCAGAAGGGAAAAGATATATATTGGTACCTACTTATTTCCGAATTTGAAATTTAATTTTAGCAGATTTCAAAACAAAAAACTTGCTATTAAAATTGTTCGTTCATAATTTTGCAAACTAAAATACATTTTTGTAGAATATGACGAAATTAAATTTAATAATCTGTAAATTTTATTCCCCCTCGCTCAGACAGTGCAGTTGACATACAGAGTACACAACTGCATCATTTGCACGCAGCAACAAGGGCACATCGTATAATATACCTAACAAAATAATAAGATATGGTTTATAAAACAAATGTAACGATGGATTAAATTTCATTTTAATGGGTGCCTGTGTTGGTATACGATACGAGTACCTACCTGTATACTCGTCTCGATATTTCGAATTTGGATATTAAATTATGAGCCACTTTCACGATTTCGTAATCAAAATGAACGGAGAAAGGGCGGATAAAAGTTTAATTTTCTATCATCATTTACCTGGTACGATGTTCAGCGAATGATGAGATTTGATCGTAAAGAACATTTTGTGGGAAAAGAGCAGAGACAAAACTTGTTTCGAATAATGTTTTAGAACTTTCTTATTGGCAGAAATCTTCCCCTTATACAGACTGCAGTAATCGTAGAATGTTAGGAGGTAATAAGGTGCCTTTGAAGAATAAGTAAATAAACGAATAAGTAAAGAGGTAGGAAAATAAAAAATCATTATCATAAGCATAATCATAATAATCGTATAACAATTTATCAATTTAGGACCAATATACATACAAAATGTAAATACGAAATAAAGGCCAAGTGTAACCAGTTGCCCAATTAGGCTTGATTAGCTAGGGAAGGTAAGACTAACTCTCAATTGCCACAAGGACCAAAGAAAAAAATGGGAAGTATAAAATAAAGAAAAACAAAGTACACAGGTAATTAAAATAGGAAGTGAAATATAGGACCTTCAAAAATGAAGAAAATTTAAGAGGACGCTTTTGGGGAAGAATTTGTAGATATTTTTGGTCTACTGGAGATTAAACAGGAAGGGAGAATTTATGACAGAAAATAAGCAAGGATATCTATATTAGTATTAATACACAATAGTAGTTCTGAGGCACAAAAAAAGGAGTAGGTTTCCATTATAAAAAAAAAACGGAAACAAATTAGAATTTATAGATATTTCAGACAGAAAAGCCTTTGTCTCATTTAAAATAAACTTGCAACAAAAACTTGAAACTTGTGTAGTAACACGCGTCTCTATACTTCTTCATACAATGCGAGAATAAAATTTAGGATTTTTGTTCGCAGCTTTCAGACTTTTTGGACGGACAAGCAAGTATTGAAAAAACTGACTTAATAAATTATTTTCGGTGATTTTAATAGTCAAATATCTCTTCCTCGCATCAACCGCGGTAAGTTTGTATTTTTAAAAAGGGTCAAATTTTGCAATAGTTGCCATTCTAAAACCCAAACCCGCTCTTAATAGTCTCCAACTATCATAAAAATTTCAAGCCAATATCTTTTACTTTATGGAGTTATCGGTATGACAGCACAATATGTTGGGTTTGTAAAATTCTGAGAACCCCTCACTCCGAAACTTATGTATGAATTTCAAAAATTTTAATGCTAATGTTTAGCTCATGAAAGTGTCCAACTTTACCCTAAGTTTCATTGCCACAGGTCGAATAGCGGAAGCATCACATGCTCCCAAAATATGCAAAATTAGAAATATACATAAATAGGTGTATCGAGGAGGGGAGACTGGGGTACCATGGAACACTTTTTTTCCTTTTTGTTTCTGGTGTTTGCTAGAATTAAGTTAGGAATTTGGGACCAATAAATTTGAAAAGAACAAACCTTCGTCTACAAAACAAAACCAAAAGAAATAATCAACATGTGATAGTTTTTTTTTTTAATTCCATCACAAGGGGGTAACCTTTTTTTGTTCCATGGTACACTACTGAGGGTGGTGTACCATGGTACATGTTATATCCCATAAAAAAAAATATTTTTAAATCAAAAAATTTAATTTATTTCATCTAATTCAATATGAAGTGCACTGCATCTAAAAGTAATTATATTTAGATAACGGATGATATCTGCTATTTGAATTATAATAATATAATATTATTATTATTGGGAAAATTGATTGTTTTTTAATTATGACACTTTCTTCATGATTTTGATAATTTCAGACATATTTCACAGTATCCTAAACTTTTTCAAGATCCAATCTTTCATGTTTTTGGTCAGTTTTAATGAGGAACATTATTTGCAAAAAACTGAATAAGGTATTTTTAGTATGTTCCATGGTACACCAGAAAATTTACACCATGGCACACTAGGTTCACCTTCTTACTAGAAATTAAAATTTGTTTAATCCGAGTGTTTTCAAGTATTGATAACTCTCAATAATTAATTACTGACTGTTAAACTTTTTTGAAACACATCCAAAAATTTGACTGCTCAACTTCTCTCCCATTGGTTACACTTTTTTTGAATTATCAAAATGTTATTTTTGGTATAATTTTTATGAGTATTGCAGTAACTTTTAAATAACAAACTGGATAACGATAGTAAGTGAATGAAGTATTTTCCAGGTGTATGATGCATAATGCTTTGGGACCAGTTTGTCCAACAATTAGAGGAAAGTGAGTTTTGTTCATGAAACACTTGTTCCATGACAATCTAGTCTCCCCTACAAAAGAATTTGAGTGACCTATACAGGGCTTCGAAGCAAAATTTCGGACCTAGGGGGCCTACTTAGTGCCAGTTGCAGAATTTACCTCTAGGAGAGGCTTATAAATTGAGACCGCGATTGAAAAAACATTTTTAAGTTTATTTTGTATCGGTGAATATGTATTTTAATTTTTTTTTTTTAGCCTTGTAGAATTTTACGCTTAAACCACCGCCATAGATCGGCTCTGTCATCCTCTTTTAACATTTTATTGAAAATTTGAATTTATTTCGAAATGTGGGCCGTTCCGGGGTCTAAAAAAATCCGGGCTCGCTACCATTGGTACCATTTCCCCTTCTGTCTCTGAGGGCCTGAACATACATATTCATCATCTGCGACTCAAGATTGACGCTTTTCCACAGATATGGTATTGCACTGAATGCGATAGTTGTTTCTTCTTTGGAAAACTCACCAAAAGCAGATAAAAATTACTCATGCCCTAATAAGCCATGTTCTACCAAATTATGGTTACGAGCGAAATAATCCTATCCATGAAAGAAACTCCTAGCCACATTAAAGAGACCACTCCAATATGAGGCACTCAACACTGAACAACGACGAAGTGAGGCCATTACTACCCACCTATGTCAATACGAAGTTTTTATACGTGAAAATAATGGAATAGATGAAAGATAAGCAAGAGACAAGTAAGTGCACTAAAATTATCACCAAAAAAAAAAAAAAACATTAAATTGTTATGATAGAGAGGCCTACACATTTTCTGATTATGGTAAACTGAAGTCCTATTAAAAGAAAATATCTAATCTATGAAGAGTTGTATCTTGATCAGAAAGATTTAAATCCATAATACCGCCAAATCTAATTTTTCATCTTTGAAAATTACGAGTTTGAGCCACCACAAAATATCACAGGAATACAAGAAGAACTGAACTTAATAACAAGAAACAAAACTGAATTTGTCGTCTAATCGGAAACATTCAGAATTTCGTACACCGGATATAGTATGACTAAATTTTTACAGTTTTTGTTAAAGCCCTATTCATCATAAATAAAATTATAAATTCTTCAAGGGCTAATTTCGTTACCATTACAAAATTTGAATACTACTCCATGAGAGAAACGTTGATAAATTAGTAGGAGAATCGACCGAATTAATAGATTCTATATAATGGAAAATTTTTTTCTAGGAGAGTGAGAGTAGGTACACAACAGCATTAAAGTAATTCAAATCCGTTTCATTCGGTTTAGGCTGAACGCCTCGTGATGATAAACGTGCCTGCAAATTAACTCACATCGATTATAATTTGTAAATTAGCAAAGTTGAAATTTGTCTGATGAATTTTCAGTTTTCGAATTTTGTCCAGCCCAGTATATCTGCTAGGCCTGTGCTGTGGAAGACAAAAAATTATAAATTAAAAAAAATATCGAAATTTTGTTTCGATATCTTTTACCATGCGTCGCTGTATCGTGGGCGTAGCCTACGATCCTCCACGCGCCTGGCGGGCGTTTGGAGAACTCCTGTACCGAAGCAATGTAGGTACAGGAGGACTGGGCTGAGGTGGTCGCCGACAGTCGTTGTCGGACATCAGGTGCGAGAAGGTGTGTGACGACGAACTACTTTTATAGTCCTCGGACGTTAAATGAATATTATATTATAAGTGCCAATCCATAGTGGTGTACTACCACTATATGGTAGCAGAGGCAATGGGGTTCCTCGGCGAATCGGATTTTTTTAAATAAAATCCGATTCAATTAATAACCTCGGAAATTAAAACTCGAAAGAATTTTAATCTCTCTCAAAAAAAAAAAAAAAAATGGCAAACGAACTAGAAATAATTCGTTTCCAACTGCTACTGAAACCGCTTCCACTCATCAAACGAAGTTTAATTTATTTATTTTATTTAACTTCACGGCACTAAAAGAATCGAAACTTATAATATTTTCGATTCCCTAACAAAAAAAAAAAAAATAATTCGGAAATAAATAAATTTTTTTTTCCGAACTCACAATAAAAATTCGAAAACAATGTTCTCGAATTTATACACGTCAATATGACGCTTCAAGGTCCATGAAAACTTGAAAATAAAATAAAAGTACGTGAGAATTAAATTCCCACGCACACAAATAATTTTCATTGATGCAAAAATATTTCAATTAATACAAATGCATCAAGAAACTCTAATCAAACATTCAGTATCGTGGGCGTAGCCTACGATCCTCCACGCGCCTGGCGGGCGTTTGGAGAACTCCTGTACCGAAGCAATGTAGGTACAGGAGGACTGGGCTGAGGTGGTCGCCGACAGTCGTTGTCGGACATCAGGTGCGAGAAGGTGTGTGACGACAAACTACTTTTATAGTCCTCGGACGTTAAATGAATATTATATTATAAGTGCCAATCCATAGTGGTGTACTACCACTATACGCTGTCACTGAATAAAATCCTCATTTCATTTTCAGAACTTCCCGCATGTTATTCATAAAATCGACCAAAGAACAGTTATCAAAAAAATTTGTGCGTAATATACTTATAGTCTACTGTACACCTTCTATCCAAATCTGGATTACCGTTCTACTTCGACGACGAGAGGAAACCAGAAATTTATTCCCGAGATTAAATTTCATTTGAGGCATGAAATTAAAACAGTTGGCTTTTGCCCTTCAAACATTTGCAGAATAATTCGCCAACTGGCAGCATTGAAAAACAGACCTCACATTATTTTAATTTTGCACAGTGGTTTAGGTCAAGAAAACGAAAATACGAAGCATGAGTAAATATAGATACTAATTTCAAAACTAAATTTTTTTTTCCGGCCACATGCATACAACTATTCGTGACATCTTCCAATTGAATCTTGTTTTTCGTTGAAAGTATGCGATTCATCTGAATATGCAAAGCAGCCTCAATGTGACATTAAGTATAATACCAGCAACATACGAAATTCTTCAAATTTTAAACATTCAAATCACCAGCCGATAGGTAGGTAGGTATATACGCAATGCGTCGTTACAACTTTTATCATTATCCATCGAAATTTTTTTATTCATAAAATCCGTTTCAGCAATATGGGTTCCTATCGCAGCAAACCAATAAAATGAATTTCGAAGCTCGCAAGTAAAATAAATGGGAAAGGAAAATAAGAAAAAAGTGGGTCATCGTACGAGGTAAAGGTCAAACAAACATTCTTCAATTGAATAAACGAATTTAATTCATTATATAATTTTAACAGAAAAAAAAAGAAGTATAAACGTGAATATGTAAAGTAAGATTGCACGATGACGCGACTTTCGATGGAAAAGTATGTTCCTATATATACCCATTGTACCTATAGAGATACTTGACCACTACAAAAAGCACCGATATAGTGATTGCATAAGGGAAAAAAATAAGAAGTCCATTGATAGACTGCGCGTAAATTCGAACAGGTTTCTCGGCGCTGATACCTACAAGAATAAAAATCACCACCTCGAGAACCTTAATTTTGCGAAGTGTGTGCGACGTCTGTCAGGCAGTTTATCGCAGGTAATCGTTACTCACGAATATGGAGCTATAGGCGAATGCCACCAATCTAAAAAAAAAATATCAACGTAGGTAAGAAGAACTGATTTGTATTTTAAATATTTCGAAGTTTATATTCGTTCGTTTATTTTCTTAATTTTATAAATTTTTAATCTCTTATTTTAGGTAGGTGGGTACCTCTGTGAAGTTCTTCGAACTAAACTAAAAGACACAGAAAACAGAGTTTGCCAATAATTAAGGTGAACTATATACGAGGACTAATAATTATTTCGAGTGAGAATAGGAGGAAATTACCTATATGGAACAATCTGTGAACTTTGACTATGTAATACTGGACCAGTAAAGAAAGATGATCTCGGGTTAGACATGCCGGCGTTAAATAGGCAACCAGAGAGTACTTTTTACTTTTTAACGTATTTTTATTTGTGCTTATGTTCGCTATCCTTGTGAATTTAAGGGATGTCTTTATCAGACGTATACTTAATTGGTGAATTCAAGCAAAACGTCGAAAGGTCGCCTACTTTTTCGCCGACATGTCTTCGCATTAAAAAGTATATTGGTCTTACGGAGCTCCACTGGTCCAGTACTATGTACAGTAATCGAAGTCTATGAACCAACCTTACGACAATAAGATTCGAAAATACAATGAAGATTGGGATTTTAAAACCACGTTTCAACTTGCGATTCTTTTATTCAACAAAAAATAACATATATGATCACAACTGAACACTGTCACAAGTCGGTTTTTTGTGTTATCGAGGCAAGCTTTGCACACGCACATCAAATAAGTTAGGTTAAAAACGAGTTTTTAAAAAATACGCTTTTATTTTATAATTAGCTGCAGTGCCATGCTTCGCTATTGCAAAAATACAATTCACGGTAAATATAAATTAATTTTTTATTCAGCCTTTTTTTGATTCGAACAACAAATATCATTGAACTTGGGAAAGGTCAAACATATGAACTGATACATCACAATAGGTAAAGAATGTGATTCTTTTCAGTTATTATTCGTACTGTGATATAAATTGAAAACCAAAAAAAAAAAAAAAAAAAAAAGAGGAAGAAGAAAGATTCATTACCCACGTGGACTGGTTAATTTAATGGGGTACACATTTCTATTTTCACTACAGGGGTAGGTAGTTCCAAAAATAATGAAAGAAAAACATGTACGGTGATCACACATTAAAAATATAAAAAGTAAAAACTATATTTTTTAAAGATCCCCATGGTAGTGGAGGAATGGGTTAAATAAACAAGTGAACCCCAAATTCGAACTTAGCGTCTGAAAAAACATGTCCGACGATGTTTCAGACATTAAAATGTAAAAAGTCAAAATTTGCCCATTTTCAGAGCTCCATAGAGACAGAGGAATAGGTCAAATGAGAAAATGAATCCCAAATTTGAAATCACCACCTCAAAAAACGTGTCCGGAGATGTATCACACATTAAAGTTGAAAATGAAAAATATGTCTCGAGTTTCCCAAATGGCAACATTGATTTTTTTCCCTTTTTTTTGTATTCCTATTTCTTCGTTGTTCGCTGCAAACAACGAATTTTTAGCTGAAAATTAAAAAACGGCCTTTTTCGTTTAGTTTTTTTAATACAGATTTGCCACACAAGGGGCTATAGAGACTTCGGAGATGAATAATATTATTTCTCGGAATAAAACAAATTTATTGTGAAAATTTCAGAAAAATTGGTCCAGTATTTTCTGAGATTATCTATAACACACACATTTTGACATTCATTTTTATTTATATAGATATGAAATTAGCTTTGTTTATTTAGAACGGATTTCGCGGTGCCATTCTGTAAATATAAAAACGTAACACTCTTTAACTGATCTAATATTTACAGAATAGGACCGAATCATAGCTTATAACAATAAACCTGGTAAAAGCGATCCCAGTGGTCTGGTACCAAATTATGTCATATTTTGTTGCGTTAGTAACTGCAATAAAAGCGTATAAAAAGAAACGCCCCTATTGAATCAGTGACTTCAGTACAAAGGTGTAGTCAGGATTTCATTGGAAGGGAGAGGTAAAAAATTATTTGATGAACATTTTATTTTGATTTCACTTTTGAAGTTTTGAAAATTTGAAAAATTTAGCATCCATGAACTTGGCTGTCACATATTTATTGCTAAAATTTTTTCAAAATTTTAAAAGTTACAAGCAAAAAAATAAATAGACAATCGCCCCATTTTCCCCTTGGCTACACCACTGATTCAATACCAATTTCCCAAACAAACAGAAATTGTGAATTGCTCCTGAACCATGTAAAATTGTTCGAATTATGGGGTCCTTTCAAACGATGTGGCAACCTCTGATAAAATCAATTTTCATCAGATACTCAATTTGATCTAAAACTTGACTAATGGGGGATTTTTAATTACTAGGTGTTGTTGACGACATGTCTCCAAAATTTATCGATATCTATGAACTAAGGCTTGTAACCAAAAAATTTTTGGGATTATTGGTTTCTGGGAACCAATAAAAATCTATATTGGCTTCTGGTTACTGGTTATTGGTTAAAAATACTAGTGGTACAGTCTAGCGGAGGCTTTACATCCCAATGGCCAAAAATGTTTCATTGTTCCCCTTCGACTACATAGTACTGGACCAATAAAGGAAGATAATTTCTGGTTACGCATCTTGGTGCTAAATAGGCAATCAGAGCATATCTTTTGACGTACTTTTCTTTGTTTTTATGTACACTATTCTTGTGAATTTAAGAGATGTCTTTATCAGATGCATTCTAAATTGGTAAACTTCGTAAAATGTCAAAAAGACGCAGAAGGTACACTTGGGTTAACTACTTTTTTGCCGACATGTCTTGAGATTAAAAAGTACATTGGTCTTATGGAGCTTTACTGGTCCATTACTGTACAATCAAAGTTGTTTCCACCAAAATAACGAATTCAACAGTGTTACCAGTTATTAAATATGTGCCATCAAAAGTTCTGGGCTGGCAGAAGCGAAAATGCTGCGATGCGGCATTTCGGGGCTTATATAATTATATGTATAATTATGTAGTATAGCCTATGTATTATGTATGTATATGTATGTAAGTATAAAATTTTCTTGTAAACACGATAGCGGTCGCAATTTTTAACCAATAGAACTAAAATTTGGTACGGGGTTAGTTTTTGGCATAATCTCAGATGGTATTGCATTTGATGTAAATCGGTTTGGGAGTTGAACTGCAATGGGCCAAAATATGTTTCATCATTGGGGGTGTCAAGATGTAGTTATCATTCGATAGGGCTAAAATTTGGTGGTCAGTTGGTTCTGAACTTAATGAAAATTGCTATAAAATTTGATGAGAATTGGTCGTATGGAGACACGGATGAAAGTTCCAGCAATTGAGGTTAAGACGTAATTATCATTTGATAGGGCTAAAGTTTGGTAGATGGTTGGTTCTAAACCCAATAAAAACTTGTATTACGTTTTATGAGAATCGGTCAAATGGTTTAGGAATGGGGCTGATGAAAATTACGCCAACAGTAGTTAAGGTGTAATTAGTATTTTATAGGGCTGAAATTTGGTACATACAAGGGAGTAGTTAAGAAGGTAGAAGGGGTTACTGCCCCATGGCCTTTTTATATTTTTCTCCTCGTCAATTTTAAAATTTAAAAAAAATTATGGTAATAAATATGCAATAGCGGGTTCTATAGATGCTAAATTTCTTAAATTTTCTAAATTTTTAAAAATTAAGGAGCTAAAAAATGTTTTCCAATTTTTTTTTACACTCCTTGAAGAAATTCTGGCTACATTCATGGGCACATGGGTGACTCCAAACATACTGACAAAATTTTTATGAAAATTAATATTAAAAAAAAACAACAAAATTGCTGAAACTTTCGATAAGAAATTAAAAACTATCTGGAGAGACGTAAAAAGAGATACTGAAAAGAGATGCTAAAAATATGCAAAAAGAGATGCGAAAATGGATGTAATGAAATGTAAAATGAGATGTAGGTAAATTAAAGAGATACTTAATTATGTATAAAAAGATGTAAAAAATATATGTTTAAAAAATGTAAGAGATTTAAATTAATACCTATGTGAAAATTTATAAAATTATGATTTTTGAAAACCTGCATTTCTAGCGTAGCTGGCAGCGTTAATTTTTTGTTTTGGTTTACTAACGTTTAGTAATTCATACCCACTGACAACAGTACGCAAACTTGGAATTTCTACCTTATGCTGCGCATAATTATTCGTGTAGGGGAAAGAAAATAATATTATGCTACGGATAAAAAGGTAGGTACTTCCTCGACGAAATAACACGTACTAAAAACCGAAAGTGGATTCACGGTCGAAAGTGTAATTTCACGCTCGAAGATCACGCCAACCGTCTAAAAATATGAAATGACGTCGAAAGTTAGCGACCATACGCGCAAACAGATAAGAGACACAAAAAAAAAATCGTCTGCGTTTTAATAATTTTGGCGTATGGCATGGCTGATTCTTTGGGTAAATCGTGGTTCTTCTAAGGTTGATGATAACGGTTACATGGCCGAATATTTTAGCAAAGATATCTATACCTAGGTATATACGTTTAGTGGGTACTGATTTAAACAAACTTTGGCGGATAACAATCATAAAAATTTACTGTGACATGGTAATTCAGTAATGTAGCATTTAGAATTTTAGGCATCGAAGCAGTTTCAATCAATGGGAACAACAAAACATGACTTGTAAGGTAAATTAGACGATAAGAATGGAACTGGTTCAATTTAAATAGGTAAGTTTAGGTTAAAAACGAGTTTCTAAAAGAGAAGCTTCTATTTTGTTTGGGCTTTAGCTCTATGCGAAATAAACATTATTTCGTCGCGGAAGGTTGTCGGCCGTATTGGTATATTTTAGAAATCGTAGTAGCGAATAGAATAAAAGCTTATAATGAGCTGTTTTCAAAAGCCATACAACCAGAAAATTGAACATGAGTTTGTGCGACAGTGAATAAGATTTATTTAGCAATTGAAATCAGCTAAACGGGTCCAAAATATTATAAAAATTCAATAGGATCCAGCGAACGTTAGCTTGGTTTAAATTGTATACATACGTAAAATTTTGCTCGGCACGTCTACTACAGTTTCAATATCTCGTAATAGGTATACGTGAAATTTTGCAAATCATCAAAACGTTACAAGTTAGTCAGGCTACAAGTTTTAATATCTCGTAATACACAGCATCATTTTTAAGTAGGTTTTCTTTAGAAAATCTACTTATAACACTTGGTGCGGTATTAGCCCCCGGGATTGAGGGTGGGTACGTTTTTCGTTTCATGATCTCAGGGAAATTTTCTTTATTGTATTTCTTTGTTTTTATTTGAAATTATATGATTATTCACCATACTTCATCATCCTAATTAATTTTTCATTTGAAGAAATATGGCTTTTAAATTTCACTTTGACTAATATTTTGCCAGAAGCTAACAAATTTCATGCGATCGTTACATACCATTTACGCATATGAACTTACAGACAATTGATGTGACCATTAAAATTCGTAATTATTTTTTCTCGAACACCTACTTTTTCTAACGAGGCTGGCTGCGCTAGAATTGTTTTATTTTATAATGGTTTCTTACAGAAAAAAGAACCTCCACGAATGGTGAAAATCCAGCAGAGGCCAACAGATTTCGCGTAATTTAGATTTGGGTAGTAACAGTCAATAGGTACGAGTTTAAATGTATTTTCTCAACTAAAACATCAAAAGAGCTTACATTAAATCGATTTTGGTTAGAAAAGTGAGAGATTTTTAAGTCGATTCGAAATTGTTGGTAATGATTTATCTTTATTACTTCATTAGTGTAGTACTGGTTCGTAATGGAGCTTTTACTGAACTATTTTTTTGTTTATTTCTTCACGGCACCCTTTAGACATACTCAAGTGGCAGAATGTTGCTAGGAAAAAGGTTACTTGGTGATGCCTACAATCAACCAAATTCTTCTCTCCATAGTTATTGAATTATTGTCTAAAATTCTGTTCAAAAATGAGGCTTACCTACTTAATCGAATAATTAATAACCTTTTTTTGGTGGATTTGTTGAAAAAAATATAGAGTGATAGCATATTGAATAAAACGCAAGTTTGGCGGAAAGTACCTACGTGGTAAAATATGAACTGAATACGCATTGTCTATCCTAGCCGGTACATTTGGAGACAAATAACCACAAATGATATCATGTGCAATCACTCTATTGTACTCCGGGACATACAGCTAGATATCTTCAAGAAGTCAATCAAAAACATGTCAAAGATAAACAGTTTCTGTTCAGGATATTGGAGGGGAGTGGTGTGGCAGCTATCTGTACACATATCAGCGTGAATTTTCTCAATCACCATCACCTGGCAATGTGGCTGAGTGAGTATGGTGCTGTATTTTGAGTGGTGGTGACTCAATTGAGTTAGGTATCCGTACCACCTGAATACCTAAAGATACAAACTTAGGTAGTCAATGATTTGAATACCAGACAATTTCACAGTTAATTATGAGAATTGAACAATTGTTTTATATTAATTTTGAATAAATTTTGTCATTTTTTTAAATTACGGGTACTCAGACGTATTATTATTATTATTATTATTATTTTTATTATTGTTATTATTATTATTATTTTTAATAATCACTGTGAGGGCTTTGATTCTAATTTTTGGTTTCCTTTCTCTTTACTTGGTTCTAAAGCTTTCACAGGTGATTTGTTACTTGGCACCACTTTGGCTCAACCAAAAAAAAGTCTAGTTGCGTCGCTGGTTGTGATGTGATTGAGATTTAGAAAAAAATTATCGACTTTTTGAATAATGTTTCAACAAATTTTTGTCGTATCTTATGTTTTTCTTACAGAAGCCATTTTTACTGATGCAATTGTTTACCTACTATGAAATTTTGGCTGGTGTACATAGTGAACACTTAGTCTTCATTAACTTGAGTGCCAGTTTAAAACTTGTATTTCTCAGCTATATTTCTCAACAAAATTAAGTTTTATTCCTAGCTTTGCTAAAGTTTGTCATAAGGAAGCAAAGGGAAGCTACCTTTCTCAGCTAAACTATTTTCATTGCATCTTTTCTGTTGTTTAAAAACAAACCCTCACGGATAGTGAATACTTAGGCTGGTATTTATAGATGACACTCTGAGGTCACTTACCTCAGGGTCCATTTAAAACCTGCATTTCTCAGGTATATTTCTCAACAAAACTAATTTCTTTTTATAGCTTTGGTATAGTTTATCTGTAGCAAGCTACATTTTTCACTATTCTTAGCTAAACCATTTTTTTTTTGCAGCTTTACATTAGTTTAAAAGTAGACCTTTAGGTAAATGAACCCTAAATGTCATCTATGAATATCAGTCTAATTGTGAGTCAGAAATATCTAGTTAAAGACACAAAATTATTTTGTAAGTAATTCTTTCATTCATCAATAATTTTCTGAATTTTTTAGTGTTGAAGAAACGGTACAAAATCTACAAATAAACTCAACTTAAGCAGTTTAATGTACTAAAATTTCAGCAAGGAAATGGTAAACCTTGGCCATCTTAAAAAAGTCAACTAAAAAAAATAATTTGTTATCAAAAAAAAAGAAAACAAATAATAACAAATACTGGTGATATTCCAAGTAAAAATGGCACCACAAATTCTATGACCTAAGACTTTTTTTCCTTTGCTTACTAACATAATTTGATGAAACTAAAACATTCACTGATGAAAAAAGCAAATAATTAATTTACTTTGCAATACATTCCCGCTAATTCATTACAAGAGGAATGTCATTTATGTACTATACTTATAGTTGCTCGCTCTAAGTGATGTGGGTTATTCCAGAATTGATTGTTCCACTTAGTAAGAGTAGTTAGCTTCTTTATAAGTATAGAATACCTCCCTATTAGAATACATCTCTATCTCTGTCACTCGTGCCTATAAATATACACTTGCATATGATGGAGATATTTTTGGGAAATGTTTTAGAGCAAATTTATTCGTCATCATAGAGGAAATTAGTGTGTGTGTTTTCATAATTTTTAATTTTTTATTTAATGAGGGGTTTGTCCCTAAACTTCACTGCTTCTTTTGTTCTTTTACTTCACCTCACCTAACCACTCACAACACAAAAAAAATTTATAAAAAATTTGAAGAAAATTATATCTTGTCTGTGAATCAAACCCAACACCTCCCACATGGCACACACACAATAAGACTAGCAGCTATTACAAGATAACAAATCATTTATATTATATTATTCTGGTTGATCTACTGCTTCTGTTTCCTCTCTGTCCCCCTCCTTCTCACCATCACACTCTCTCACTCTATATTTCCCTTTGTCCCTCTAAGAAGCTAAATAACTATTTTTCTATCTATAAAATATATAATTATATCTCATTTTTCTCAAAATACAATAGGTATAATAGGTGTAGGTAAGTATTGATTTTGAATTTTGTAACTTTTAGCAGCCCCATATCTTAAGAAGGGGGAAATATGGAGCCATTAAATTTTGAGGGTATACTTATGTTATTGAGTACAATACGGTTTTGTGAAAATGTATTCTTAAAAAATTTTTTGGGAGTAAGGTGGGTCAAAATCCACAACTTTGATCCCAAGGAAGGTACAGACCTCGGACTTGGCTTAAAACCTTTTTTGGGACAACACAAATAAGTCCTAAAAATTTCCGTTCAATCAGTTAGGCGGTTTTGAAATGATGAACATACACACTGACAGACAAACAATCATCAACATTTATATATATGTATACATAGATAAGTAGGTACATATAAAAGAAAATTGATTGAAACTCTCTCTTTAACGAAATTTTATTTCAATTTGTTACAGGTGCTTGTTATTGTACTTGATACTATAAATCAGTTCTTTTCTTCGTGTGAGGACACCATTTTAAAATGCCCGTCAAGCGAAATTCTTTTTCTCAAAAACTGATAGGGCAAAAGTTATATTTTTTGTCACCCATCGAAGTGGTAAAAACTAAAATGTACAAAACTAGCAAAATGGACCCTATTTCTATGTATACCTATTAATTTCTTTGAGACTTTATCAAACCCAGTACGATTTTTCTCATCGAATCCGATTCTCAAACCTTCTTCTCCACTGTGCAGTCCTAAGTGAAACTGTCTCAATATGATGTCAAATAAATAAATTAAGTTCTTAAATTTGGCCTAAATTTAATCAGTTTGAATTATAAATTAAGAAATATTAAATTTCAGGCTTCTTTATTTCAGAGCCGGCGGTCTACCACGGTCGATGGGTAACTCGTGCTGATTTAGTAATAAAGTGATATGGTAATAAAAGTCGTAGAATTTGCTTACTTTCAGTTAATGAAGAAACTAAAGCTAAATTCGAAATAACCACTCTCAATGGCCTAATTAACTTGGATATGACATAATTATCATATCAATAATAACTGCTCCAGGTACTAAGCATAAAAAAGAACGTTTATTTAACAAAATTTCAACCGAATTTTTCTTTTCATAAATGGGTGAAGACGAACTCCAGAGAAACTGGCTTCAAGGTTCGTTCTTCAGCCCCTTAGTTTTTGTGGCAAATATCAAAAATGTACACTGGGAAAGAGTTTTTTGGGTAAATCTGATCAAGAAAATTTTTTTTTTTAAATATTCGGAATCTAATAATTTGCTACAAAAACAAGTATTATCAATAAGTTCGTAAATATACACAAACTGGGTGAAAAATGAGAATGGAAAATACTGTTTTTCGTACAAAATACGTACCGTAAAATTATGAAATTGGAGGGTGAAAAAAAAAGTTTTCTAATCATAATTTTTCAATGGTTAAAAACATTGTAAGTACTGAAAATCACCAGACTTTAATTCATGAAAAATTGAATGCTAAATTTCTTCCCAAGTTTTTTACGAAAATCTGGTTATTATTTTGAACTATGTATTTTCGTGATAAAATTTAATTCTACGATAGCTGCAGTAAATCGAAATATTAATTGAGGGAAATTTGTTAATTATTTATTATAGTGGAAAAGGAAGAAAAGCGATTTTCAAGTATGTTGCTTCGGAATTTCATCACTCATTGATGGTGACAAAATCTTTACAGTTTTGAGTTTCGTCAAATACTTACAAAGTCTTAACCGCATGAATTGAAAATGAGAAATTAAGAAATTTACTCGTTTTAAAAGTATAGGGCATTAAGAACAAAAGGAAAAAGGGGCTTCCGTAGAGAAAAACGATTCGAAATTTAAACATGGTACTAGAAAACCACGTGCATTGATGTAACACACGAATTTTAACTGCAAATTGAAGCCAGAAAGGTTATAATAAAAAAACTACCGCATTAAATTACCTAAGTTTATTTGCTGCAGAGTAACTCTACAAATGACATACATTTTAACGAGTATTTCAGGCTGAGTCAACACAGTATTCCAACCAGTGGCGGGTCTAAGAAAAAAAGCCGAGGTATAAAATGCTTGTAAATGTACTTAAATACGCGATGCAGGACCCACCATGTCTCCTTCACACAAAAAACTAATTGTTCAACAGTCTCGTTTCAAAGTATAGGTACCGGTATATTTTAAAAATTTCATGTTCGATATATTTTGACAGTGGAAATGTTTAACCTGAGGTACATTGTGAAAAGATGACGTCATGTGCAACGAAAAGTGAAAAATGTAAACAAAACGAAAAAAGCTGATTATTTTGTTAGTGTGCGTGTGTACTTGATTGTATTCATGATTCAACTCACGCGCACTAACACAAAATCAATTTCATTGTTTCCCCAGGAGCATCTCTCAAAAGAAAGATTTTTCAGCAGGGTTATGTATTATGACATCATGATTTAGGTTTAGTCGGACTTCGAAAATTTTACAAGTCCTTATCAGTAAGTACCTGTTTCTTTAATTAATTAATTCATTAAATTTCATATTTTAGTTCCTTCTTCTTGAATAAATTATTAGCGAAATAAGAACTTGATTAGCGTTCTTTATGATAATCACATTCCGATTGTGAAAAAATTTGAAGGAATTAAAAATTATAGAGAGGATTTGCGAGAGAACGGTCATTTGTAGAAAGCTGAAATTTTGCAAAAACATCGATGTATGTTAGTTCAAGATTCTATGAAAATTTGGCTGAAATCGAGTATTTGGTTTTTGAAATATTACTGAAATTCTGTTCAGATTGAGTGATTCAAATGTTATAAGAATTCAATCTAGTTGCGGAATTACAGCAATATCTCGAGAACCAAATGTACAATTTCAGCCAAATTTTCACAGAATCTTCAACTAACACACCTAAGTGTTTCTCAAAAATCTCAGGTTTCCACAACGAATGGTTCTCTCAAAATTCCTCTTGATAATCTTGAATTTCCCCAAATTTTTTCTCATTTTCAATGATAATCATCAGAAACACTAATCAAGTTCATATTTCACAACTGTTGGTGATATAAAATTTAATTATTGGAAAAGCAGTAATGTATTCGAGAAACTAAAATATTAAATTTAATGAATTAATTAATTAAAGAAACTGATACTTACTAATCAGGACTTGTAAAATTTTTGAAGTCCAACTGAACCTCAATCATGACACCATAATGTGTAACCCTGCTAAAAAAGCTTCCTTTTGCAAGACACTCGTGTTTCCCACACTCAATGAATTTAGCAGTGTTACTTTAGTATGAAATATCTCTTCCACAATGAGTGTGTTTTTCCAAAAATATCAAATTTTGTAATGTCTTCCATTTGAAAACCCGGCGACCGATTTCGCTCAAATACAATACCAAATTAGTCCCTAATAGTCTCCAATTTTCATAAAAATTTCAAGCTAAAATCTTTCAATTTTATAAGAGTTATCGTGATGACAACATGGTGGGTTTGCAACACTTTGAGAACCCGTTCCTCCAAAATTAGCTGGTGAATTTAAAAAATTTTAAAATGAATATTCCAAATTTCATTGCCATAGGTCGAACAGTGGAGGCTCCACAGACTCCCAAAAAGTTCCAAAATGAACAAAAATTGGAAATATAATTATATTATATATATATATAATATATCATGTACAGAAGAATTTGAGTGATCTATATATGTTTTACGACTCAGGATCGGCGCTTTTCCACAGGTCCCGCCCCCAGGTCCCGCAATTGCATTGAATTCAATATTTGTATTTAAAATGAAAAATTAAATGCAAAAATCATTTTCAATGTATCCTCAACTGTGCAAGAAATGTAAATCTTGTAAATTTTTATTTAAAAACCTGGTTAAATAGTGCAGTATAATTAAACTTGAAACTACGTTTCAAAAGATTACCTTAGTAGGTATCTACCTAAAACGTTTAAAAAAATTTTAATATAGAAGTAAAATGAAATAAACAATATACAAATTGGACAGGGGAATATTTCAATCAATATATTCTGCGGTGCAACTAAAAATTTTTCACGGGGGCTAGAAAATTTTCCGCTCATACCAGGGCAGTAGAGGGTATTTAGTTTCGGAGGAGGAGTTTACGAATAGATGAAATTGAAAAAGTTTGCGAAGGAAAGGAAAGAAACAAATTTGTAGCTGTTTTTTGTGTTTCAGAACATGTATTCTAACACTAGTAGTGGCTTACCTACTAATGATCATATATGGCGGTTATTTTTTTTTATTTTTCTTTTAACCCGTGAGGAGAGTTTGACACTCCCCCTTTTATGATATGGCCTGGCACTTCCATTGACCTCATGGCTGTGGCGTGGTAAAAATAATAATTTGTTGTTTGAAAATAAATTTACCATAAATTGTAATTTTTTTGCCCCAAACACCTGCCGCCTAACACAAGTATCCTTTGTCCCACTTTATAACGCTACTGATTATATTTAAATTTATCTCCTCTGTTAGTCTCTTCTAAATGAAAAAGTATGCCGCAAGCATTCAAGTTTTCTTCGGTTAAAAGGTAATCTTCTAAAATTCTTCTATTGGATCGAGTGAACTCATCACTCTTCCAATACTAGCTGTGCACACCGGTAGAATTACCTATATTCGGCCACAATAAACAGGTTAGTTCAGGGAAGGTGTCTATCAAACTGTTATCGAAAATAAATTTAATACAATAGAATGGGTCCTGCTGGCAGCTATCGATGGTGAAACATTGAATGGCATATTATTTTGAATTTTCATTCCATAATTTTTTATGACGTATCCGAGGCACAAAAAAGCTTTTTGGCAAAAGGTCTAGGGGTAAGTTGGCTGAGATAACTAAACCTGTTAGATCCACCACTGGTACTACCAGCTCTCGCAAAAATCATGACATAGTGCGTACACATGTGAGTCACAAAGAAGATGAGTTGAATTCAAACTTGTAGCATGCGTAGTTTTCTTCCACCTTTAATGAACGGTCGATGGATATACGATGACTGATTTTCATTAAAATGCTCACAGGGCCTTAGAGAGAGATTTCTGACCCGGGGTGGGAAATTAACAAATAAAATGAATTTACGTACCCTGTTAGTGTCACATGT
Organism: Ericerus pela; assembly: GCA_011428145.1. NCBI lineage: Eukaryota > Metazoa > Arthropoda > Insecta > Hemiptera > Coccidae > Ericerus > Ericerus pela. The sequence goes on from WOFM01000034.1 coordinate 506,609, forward strand.
AGGTTTTACCTCCGGGAGGAGGTTATAAACTGAGAAAATCAATTTTAGAGCGGAGTGAGCAAAAATATTTATTTGTGATACAAGTGTATAAAGTAGGTGACTTTGATCCAAGTACGATTTTTGTAGCAAGAGCCGAAAGCGAGTGATGTAAATCACACGAGTATATCAATCACTTACTATGTACATGCGTGTCACACAATATTTATTTTTTGCAACACCTCCCTCAAAAAAAAAAAAAAAAAATTTGGAAATGGAAAACGTTTAAGGGCAAACTATCTCCATCCTCTCAACGAAATCTTGTGGCTTAATGGCTATGGCGCTGGCCTACCAACGCAGAAGTCAGAGTTTCGAAAAACTTTTACAAAAAAAAAATGAATTAATAAATAAATAAAAAATAAATAAATAAATAAAAGAAAATGATAATTTAGGCTGGGTGCAGTAGTAAAATCAGTGTATAAAATGAAGCATGCGCTCAAGACGATGTATAAAGTAAGTACTTTACCCATCGGTTCGAAATGGTTCTAAAATTGCTTGCTTTATGCATCATCAAGATGCGTATAAAAATAAAGTTTATAAATAGGTGTTGCAAAAATTTTTTTTCCATGTTTTTTGTTTTCTAGAACTTGTTGATTAGTGAATTTTTTTTTAGATTTTTGAGGGTTTAACACTCAAAACCTCCCATGGATATGATTCTGACGCCTTCATTAAACATTTACTTGAATATTATTAAATATTGCTGTTTATTTAAAAATTTGATTCCTTCCGGACACCCTGAAAAAGTTCAGTCCGATACCTTTGTTACCCCTTCCCTCCTCGCGGAGGCCCTGAATGTTAATTGGCAACTTTAGCAGAAGAAAGACCTATTACACAATTACACAGAGACGAAGTTTTTTTTAGATTAGTTTCGAATACTGCGGATAGAATATAAGCTAAGGCGGATGTGAGGTTGGATAAAAAAATTTTTTTTTCTCAAGTTAAAATTTAAACTGAATGTAAGATTTCATCATTTATTTTATAAAGAACTTTCGACTTTCAGTTCACAAATATTAATGGCTCACACTTGACATTTAATCCAACCAAAAAATCAACTTCCCATTAGTTTCATCTTTAAGCTTCTGTCAGCCAAAATGCTATTCAAAGGCGTATGCATAGAAGTCTACACACTGTACCAGAGTAAACACGGAAATTTAGATCAGTCCTACTCACCTCGACAAAGTGAAGAGAAAAAACAATAAAAATCCTAAAATATCACCAATTTGTAATCACATCGATCACCACGAATCACAAAACTAACATTCAATGTAGGTACTTAATTTTTAATCTTTTATCACGCATGCATCCGAATATATCTAATTGTATGATGAGAAGTGATATAAAGTGACCATAAATAAAAATACTCACTAAAGCTCGACAGAAAACGAAATAAAAAGAAAAATAAACTTCTTATTATGAATAAAGTATTTTGAATATGCACTACAACATGATTAAAATATTACAATAGAATAAACATAATAAAAGTTCACGGAACACCAACAGAAGCGAGAGAAAAAAAATTAAGACACCAAAATCGATGTCACTCTCGAATAATAAAAAACAGAAGAAGATGAAGAATAAGTAAGTAAGTAAAAAAAAAAAAAGAGTTAGACACCGAACACAATCTGTTATGTAAAACCTGTTGAATCTAACCAAAAAGACCTCCTTGAAATTTAGTCGAGCTTACCACTACCGTGCCACTAGCATAGGTTGCTTTCCGTATAGAATGGGTTAAGACAGAAAGAAGAAGAATTAGAAAAAAAAGAAGTGGAAAAAACAACGCAGTGAAAGGGAAAGTTATTGGCCATTACCAGTTAAAATGAGCATAGATATTGGGATGTTGAGAAAGAGAAAGTTTACCGCCGCATCAGTGGCGTAGCGAGGTTTTGCGAGGCCCTGTACAGATATTTAATAAAAAAATTAATTTTTTTTGGGAGGTAAACGTTATTAGTAGGCTACGAAGAGAGAAATTTTCATAAATTTCTGAAAAAAATTCAAATGTTTAAAAAGTTGAGAATGATAAAAGAGAAGAAAAGATAAGGAAAAATCTAAAATCAAACATCTGCATCAATACTGTTTTATCGACGATTTTGATTGCTGACTAACATTTCTGCCTCTTTTGTCTCTTCAAAATTTCTTAATTCATCTGCTGTTTAGGTATATACCTATACCGTGTACTCAAAAAGCTAACGTGTTTTTTTATATACCCTTTTACTTTGGAACAACTGGACTGATTTTTATTAATACCGGTATTATTTAAAAGGGTGTGAAGTGCAGGTATGGCGAATCAAATTTTTTTCAAACAAAAATTGGTGAAAAAGGAAAAAAGGGCAAAAAAAGTAAAGGATATCAGAGGTGGAAGATTCATGAGCCAGAATCTATACCGGAGAAATTGATTAATTCTTGAATAAAAAAACTTGTTTTTCAGTGACGTACATAGTTAGAAATTGTTTTTTCTTCGGAAGAAGAGACAGAGTAAAGAAAAATTTTCACGTATGCTCCCTTCCTCTGGCAGTCCATCATATTTTTCTATACAGTAAAAAAATACAAATTACAGACGCTTCGAGGGACTTACGCCTATATTGATGCAGTTTTTCAGGATTTGTCCACCAAACTCGCGAGACTTTGCAACCATTTAAAAGATGAAAGAGAATAAAAGAATATCTGGACGAAGACTATAAGCCTGCAACTACTACTCCTATCAGTTCAAAAATAATGGGACATTGAAAACTTAATTCTGTCCAACTTTTTCAAGATTGAAAACCATTTTTACCCAATTTTCTTGCAAAGGGGGTATTAAAATTGATTTTTCATAGGGTTAGGGGTGGGAATAATGAAACTTATTCGTTTCATGAGAAAAAAAGAAAAAAAGGATTGGTAGGTACCATTTTTTCATTTTGACCTTTTTTTCTTTTTTAAATCTATATCACTATAAGCGTAAAGGAGAGAAAGTCGTTCACCTTAAATTCCCTTTTATTATTTTATGAAATTATTATTCAAATTTTTCGTTGTTTCCACCTTCCATCATTTAGCATTGGATGAGAAAGTAGAGGCAAAATATACTTACTCTGGTGGCAAAAATAGCAATCGGCTGAAAACAAGAAAAAGGACGAAAATAGGTATAAATCTATTGATTTTCTAATGTAAAAATTTCTTTTAAATATTAGTTTTTATCATTGCAATTGGGTAGGATTTAAAGATTATCCTCTGACGATTAGTGATCATCCATATTAAAGTCTTTCCCATTCTCAGAAAATCAATTTAAACTTTTTTCTTCTCTTATGGAAAAATACATGAGAAAAATACATTGTCCTGTTTTTAGTCTGTGATAATATGAAGTGAATTTAGCATTCCACTTGGAGGGACTGCAATGTTTGACTGTTTTTAATTTTTTCAATTTTCCTCAATAGTTAAGTAATCTACTATAAAATTACGTCTGTACAAAGCTCATGTACATGAAATTTAAAACAAAAAAGTTGTTACCAATTTTTTTATTACTATGACAAAGCTGAGGTATAGGTTGGTAAAGAAGAATATTCTTTTAAAAATACTATAAATCTTCATCATTTTCTTATTGGCAAGCTGAAAATGATGTAGACTTAAAGATAGCAAAAAAAATTAGCATACCTACTGATATTTCCGTCAATATGTAGTCTGTAAATCATATTATTTTCATGTCTGTGCATACATGGTGTCCTCAGTTATGGAAATTAAGTATATTACAAAAATTATAAAAAAATTACTATTTTCACGTGATTTTTCTGATGGCTTATTTTCGGTATTTGGATCCCCATATGCATGTACTGCTTGAAATATGATGAATAACCAACATACCGTTGGAAAATATCAGTATGTTAATTTCTTTGTGCATCTTTGCAGCTGCATTCATTTTCAGCTTCGCAACAAGAACATAACGCAGATTATTATGGATTATTGTGATTTTTAAAAACATATACGTATTTGTAATATCCATTTAATTGTCTTAAAGTACATATACAGTAAGCTAAATACGTATATTTTTTAAATTTGAGCAACAGCCAGTTGCTCAGTTTATTTTGAAGACTGCTCTAAATAACTTATCCCCAAAATTTTACTTTTGTAAATTACCAGGTCCAGCGCAAGGCCCTGTGCGTAGGCACTTGCCGCACCCCGGCCAGTGCACCAGGAATGAGAGCACACGAAGACATACCAACCCACCATGCATTAAAAAATTTACAAACACACATATAAGTAAGACCAAGAGGACATAAACGGTCACGAGGGAAAAGAGATTCAAAGAGTTTCGTTTATCTGGCTTTATGGTTTGTGTTCCCCCTTCTGCTGTAAATGGTATGCGACATACCCCCTCTCGATCCTCGTATGCAGATGCAAGTATCGCATTAATAATACATTTTGTAACATTCGAATTCTTTGTACGCATTGTGCATTATAATGAAAGAGAAGAATAATAAATTATTTCAATATTTCGACGAATGAAAGAACAAAAAAATTTTAAAAATGACGGACGATTAACGAAGTTGAAGAGAAATGAGAAAAAAGTTTAGTACACCATCCATACAGCAGATACGTACTACAAAGATGTATTTCTTTAGGACAGTGTAAACTCGAAGAATGGATGCTAAACCGGTTTATGTAAATACAAGTAGTATTTAAGAATGGAGCTGCGTAATAGTTACGGACAACAGGATTATACAGGGGTAGCTTTAATTAATCCACGACACGACTTAATTTTTTTTTCCCTCATAAAAAGTCAATGCTGGTTCCATGAAAACGGGCTGAAAAGTAAAAAAAAAAAAAACAGTTTTCTATCAAAAAACTAGCTGAAAATTTTGATTTTTATCAAATTTCCTAAACAAATTTTCTCATATTGATAACTATAGATGTTACCCGAAGTTTCGCCTGCGCTGCGCTCGCGATTCACAATTCTTTTCATTCTCTTTTACTCATTTTCCGTTCGTTTTTGTAACTACTGTAAATAACCTATTTCGGTGAAGATGGACAAATTTGCATCCAAAGAAGCTAAAGACTTCGATGATGACTTCAAACATACCTCAGAATAACACAAATAAATACTGAAAATTTCATCTTGATCTGTTGAGCGATTCTGAAGTTATGGGCGAACAAATATATTTACATTGAGTTTTATTAATATATGGACAGACAGATAAATTTACAGATTTATATCGTTTTTTAATCTATTGAAAAATCGTCTCAAAACAGTTAAAGAAAATTAAAAAAAAAAAATCATTCAGGCGTCACCTCGGAAAAGTATACCCAAAAATGGAGCCAAATAGATTTGGAATTCGCACACTACAGGTACTGGTAGTTCACTTACTTTAGCACAGAAGTAGGCTTTTATATGACAAAATTGACGGAAATTTTTGTTTTCATGATCGAGAGGAAGTGAACTTTTAAAAATGACGGACTAAAAGTCTCAGTCCCCACACTGACCGACGACATAAATGCGGAAAATAGGTATTCGGTGTTTTGTAATAGGGAACATGTTAGTATCCTTAAACTTCGACTGTAATAAGTAAAAAAGTTAAGTTTTATAAAGCAGCCCACTGAATTTAAACTATTAAAGTCATTGCTAAAGCTAGGCTCATATTCCAGGCTGCAAATGCCGAACAACAAAACTGAATTTGTTGATTTATATTTAATTTAGTTAGCAGGAGTCAGTAATAATAATAATAAAAAAAAAAATGGCAGCCTCCGAAAATTGTATTTAAGTTTTTAAGAAAAAAACATCCATAATTATTATTAACAAACAAGAATTCATGAAAATAACGGAGGAAGTAGAGGAAAACGTACACCTATAGCCACCTATGGATATATGAACTTTTCAACTTAGAAGAAAAATGTAATTTCTGCATTAGTCATACATGGAAAGGAAATGAATACATGCATGAATATTTTTTTTTAGTTAGTACCATTCTGTATTATTTCATATTTTATACCCACATAACATAAATTTAACATTCTAATTGAACATCCGTTTAGTACAGGTACACATACTGTCTCATAAACTCAGTAGGTCACTGGAGTTAATTTTTCATTAGAATTCACTTATTTCTTACATCATAATTTTTTTTTCGTACTCTCTATCACTCCATCTTTCTCCTGCGTGGTGTTTTTTTTTTTTTTTTTTTTTTTTTTTTTTTTTTTTTTTGAGATAATATTTTACGCAGGTAAATTCGTGATTCGAGAAGCAAAAATGTCGTGAAATTTTATTAATAAATAATAAATTGAACGCGGAATGATACGGGCCGCGGGCCAAGACTTGATACAAATAAGTGCCGGTACACCAGTGGAATAGTATTTAACCAAAGAGTGGTGCGAACCGAAATTCCGGATCTGGTTATGTAAAATCACGCATGCAGCACAAGCTAAACGTAAAAAGAAAATAAAAATTGAATACACTCGTAATTTAATGCTAGTGATTAATTGGGCGAGCAGGTTTTAGAACGTGAATAGTCCGCAAATTCGATCGATTTTCGAGTTGAAAAAATTTCTTTTACGAACAGTCGCCAAAATATGCAACACCCACTCACTTTTACGTAGTTTACTACGAATAGTAAAAGAAAAGTAAAAAGAGTGCGTGTGGGATCTAAGATTAATTTTATAAAATTTTTGATAATTTCCTGATTATCACTTTCCAATTTGTTAGTTACCCGACATGAATGGTCGAATAATTTTCCTTTATTTTTTGGAAGTAAAAAGTAAAACACAAGCACGTTAACGAGCAAATAATGTTAACGGTCAATTTTTAAAAATGGACAATTAAAGTAATAATTGGTGAAGGTAAGAACGTTTGATGTGCGTGTCGCAGTGTCAAAGCAACAATAGCGCGAAGTTGTTTAAGGTAAATTTTTGCAAACGCTATAATTGAATCGTTGAGGATTAGCTTATACTCATTTTAATGATGATTTATAAAATTAAAATCAATTAGACCCAGGCAACATTTTGTGGAAACCAAAGGTAAAACACCAAAAAGCTATCAACTCATACTCATCGGGTTCGAGAGGTCAAGCTCGATTCTTGAAAGTAGACGAGGTGTTTACACCGATGTCTAAATATACGTGTACAAGTTAGTGATTCAAATGAAACTATTCGCAGCTTTTCATACCAAAATCTGTAGGTTGATCTTTACAGAAACAACAGAAACAACAGAAACAACAGAAACAACGGAAAAAAAAGTTCAGTTCATACATATGCGTCGACATTCCGGACCCAAGATGAACAACGCCAACAAGGAAGTGAGTTTCAGTGTTGCAGGGCAACATTTAAATTCATTCTTTCAACCCTGAAATTATTTTTTACGACACCGAACCGAAAAATACGTGTTTTAACATGCTCCTTGACTGAGGAAAAAGTAACGAATTTCAATACGTCGTTAAAAAAATATTGTTGGGCGCACGCGCACTTTCGAGTTGACTTTCTCGCACTGCTCGATCACTTTCTTGCACAGCTCGACTACTTTCTCAGCTTTTGTTTTCTTTAAAGTAAAATTATTTAGTCTTAAAAAAATTTGTTAGGTCATTTTTTTGAGGTTGGGAGGTTGAAAGAGAAGCGAATTTTTTTAGGTTAAGGCGGATTCAGCCCATCTTTGAACTTGACTGAGATATAAATTCTTCGACACAAGTTAAAATTTGTGTAGATCCGTAAAAAATTACGCCCTACCATCATTGTCTAAAAATTTCAAATTTAAACACCCGCCATTTTGAAACTAATTGGCGGATTCTGCTCATTTTTGGACTTGACTGAGATATAGATTCAAAGTATGTACACGACAAATTTTGCTGCGACCGGGAAAGAAATATGCCCTCTAGTTTTTGACAAATTTCGTTATATCTCATACATAATTATATGTTTATATATCTACCTCTCTTCACGTTATAAAATACTATGGGCTAAAAACGGTTTGAAACATTATCACTCTGGAACCACTGGACGGATTTCAATGAATTTTCTAAAAAGAACTGTGCCATTCGGAGGACGGTTCATTGCCATCAAGGAAGTTCGTAGCCCTCTGGGTAAAAATTTACTAATTTTTACCAGCTGTGAAAACAGAAAACAGACAAAACATTTCTTGAACAGAACGAGAAAAAGTAGAAAAGAGAATTGAAAAAAGACTTCTACTCCTCTCTTTTTTCATCGCTTAACGACTACATGGAGGTGAGGTAGATTGAGAAGTGGAGCCTCTACAAGGAGCGCTTAATTCGTCTCATATTATCACAGTCTGAAAGCAGGAGGATGTATTTTTCCCATATGTATTTTTCCATAAGAAAATAGTTTAAAGTGATTTTCTGAGAATGGGAAAGACTTTAATATGGATCACTAATCGTTAGAGGATAATCTTTAAATCGTACCCAATTGTAACGGTAAAAACTAATTTTTAAAATAAATTTTTTTATTACAAGATCAATATATTTATACCTATTTTCATCCATTATTCTGTTTTTGGCGGATTACTATTTTCACCACCAGAGTGCGTATCTTTTGTCTTCACTTTCCAATGTGATTCTTTCTGTCGTGACAGTTTCGTTGTTTGTTTTTTTTTCATCTGTTTTTATATTCTTTCTAAAAAACCTGCAAAAAAGGATAGTGCGTGTTTTAAAACAATTTTATTCACAGAAACTATGGCTAAGGTAATGTGCTGAAGTTCATAGAATTTTTATATGCAATAAGAACTATACAATATTTGGTAACGAATTAAAGGTTAAAAGTTCTACGTAACTCTTCATTTACCACTTAATTGTTCCATTCTCTGCAGCCTAACACCAAGTTAACACAGATGATAAGTAAAAAGTGTAAAAAAATATTTTTCACAACTACGTACAGAACCGTTATTCGTTATTTAAGGCAGTAGGTTTCCTCTTCGTGTAAGTAAATGCAAGTTTACATCAGAAATGCATTTATTCGTTTTTTTTCTCCGTGTTTAGTCCTTTTTTTTTTTTTTTTCGCCACAAACAAGGCTAAAAATTTAATTAATGTTTTAAGGAGTTGTTTAATGGAGATCTGGTGTATCAAATAAAAATTAAAATCTAAAGCGGGTCGTTAACTTGTAAAAACAAATTACAAGATTACAGGGTTGTAATTATTAGTATGAAAAGATAGAATCATCAGTGTGTAGACAAAAATAAGAAACTTTCGTTTATTCGCCGACAAGAACACAGTCGAGGTTCAAAGAAACGTAGTAAATAGTAGATCATAGGAAAAATCGGTACCACAGCCGAAATAATCTCAAGAAAAGGTGGACAAAAAACTTTAAGCTGAAAGGATCTAACAAAAATAAGTTTTTTGCCTTGAAAATCTATTAGAATTGTTATATTTTCAGTTATTCTTTGATGCTTAAGAGGAAGAGGAGTTTGGAACTGAAAAATCCTGTAGGACGACGAACTCGAAATGCATTGCTACATAGTTAAACAAATATTAGCATAAAAATTCTTCAATAGAAATGTAGTAATTGATTACCGTTCATTTCCACGAATCAAAAAATCACAACAGCCATTTTCACGACATTCTTACGAAATCCATGAATCACGAAAAATAATAAGTAAAATTATTTTTTTTTTAAATGACCTACCTCACCTCTAACCCACTCAAAAAAAAATTCGTAAAACTTGTTGTCAGGAAAGTTGTTTTCTGAAAATGGGTGTCGCAAAAATAGATGAGAAATTTGATTTTCGTGAAAATGCTCATCGGAATTTTTGATTGGTGATAATAGATGGTTACCATGAATTAGAGATAACCTAATATTAATGATCTTTCTGCTATGGTGGGCTCAAGCAGAAAATTTGGAAAATAATTATTCAATATCATTCGAGGAGAAAATAAAAATTAGAACTTGGCAAAAGAACTAGAATGAGAAAAGTTTCAACTTTGTAACAATGAATGATCAGTTAAAGCACTTCAAATCACTATAACAAATGTACAAGCCGTTAATTCGTTCGTTAAAATTATTTCACAAAATTATTTCTCCAATATTATTTTGCCAATTATTCCCTCATATTCCATGCGCATGTGTTACCACCAACACAGACACAAAAAAAAACAAATGTTCGTTGCTTCCACCAAAACAACAAATTCTATTCTGTTATCTATATTGTAGCAAAAATCCAGGGCCAGCACAAACCAAAGCGCCACAGGGCTTGTAAAACATAATCATGTTTCACCACAATAAACAAACAAGCCAGTTGAAATTAATTCGTTTGTCAAAATTATTTCATAGTATAATTCCTCTAAATTATTTTGCCAATATTTTTACTTATATTCCATGCTCATGCACAACTACCACATAGCCACACACAGACATGAAAAAAAAAAATTGTTGCTTCTGTCAAATCAACAAATTTTACAGTGTTACTTTGTGACGTCCGAAAACAAACGTACATCCCAAGTATAGGGAATGATATCACAATTCGAAGTATATCAATAAGTCTCGATCAATCGTAGAGTTGAAACCACAAACCAGCTCAAACAGTTAGACCACCAGCCTACCAGCGATAGCTCCCGAGGCCTACGAAGTATGTCGGGCGAATTTATATAAGTGGAAATAAATAAATTGGCCGACCCATTATCACAGTATACACTTTATTACAATTAAAAAGGTTACTTACAAGTATGGTAACTAATATCAGGTCGTGCAGGTTATACATCACATTGCCTCATGGTTCTCAAAGTTCGGTGAACCATCAAATCTCGAGCGGATATTCGTCTTGAATTCGTAGGAATAATATCGCGAATTATTTAGGTTTACTACTGACGTTCACATTCGAAAGTATCGGTGAAAACAATCAAAAAGGTGACTTGATGTCGTATAAAAGAGCTGTATTTTGTCGTGAATAATGTTTCGTATTCACGACGAATGAAAAACTATCACGTCTAAAACGAGACTGACTGTTCACTCTTAGGCTAAAAACGTGAACAGTCAAAAGAGATTAGAATTGGTTCACCGATGATCGATATCGTATTTCTACACGTCACCATATCATTATAAAGTAGTTAATCGACGTGTCTTTGATGTTTCTTAGATTTGGGGAATTTATTTCCGTTGGGGAATCGGCGTATTTCCTGTTTATCTTATCGTTATTATAAACTTAGAGTTCGAGAGCCGTTCCCTATTGTAATAGTAGTACAAATCGATGATGACGTGAGGGGAAGGCTACGGATAATGAGATGTCACAACTTATATGCCAGCAAAAATCCAGGGTTGGCACAAGTCAAGTTGCCATATAAAGAAGAAAAAGAAGGTTTAACAGGAGTATCATCTGATCAATCAGCACCAAAATTGGTAGCATGCTACAATAAATAATAATAAATATTTATTTCAAATTTCGTACATATAGTTCCAAAATTCCGCATTTTATGATCAATATAACAACAAAAATAGCATACTGGAAGTACCATCTGTCTGATCTATGCCAAAAATAAAAGCTACTACAAGGAATTAAAATAAATATTTATCCTGAATTTCATGGCTATTGGTGCTAAATTGATCATTCTATAGCCAAAATAAAAACAAAAATGGCGATACTGGAAGTACCATCTGGCCAATCTACACAAGAATCAATAGGTCTTGTCCTTGGCTTACTACAAATGTTTATACTAAATTTTGTGATTATCAGACTAAAGAAACAAGAAATTGACTCATACATATCTATCTATCTATATATATGTGCAATATATATGTGAATTTGAGTCATTGGTGCCAAAATTTTCCTGAAGTCATGAAATTAAACCCTGGGGGCTAATACCGCACCAAGCGCTATAAGTAGATTTTCTAAAAAAAAACCTACTTAAAATTAAGAGTTATTCATTTTTCATTTTCTTTTATTTTTATATTCATTCCAAACAACGAAACAACGTTACCATCTCCACTTTATTTTTCTTTACTGTTTTCTCCTTCCACTTTTTTACCATTGTTATCTAGCCCTCCTCATATAATTCACGCATAAAACGTTGGTAAAAATTGGGTGGCAGACACTTCTGACTCAGAAGCATTTTCAATGCTAAAAGTTCACGTCAGTCCATACAGTACAGCTTTGAACACTTTTCAATCTACCAATCTCCTACCATTCAGTCTTCATTCCTACTATCCAATCGTCATCAAGAAATAGTCATTACCCACCAAACAATTGGCCACACTACCCTCACCTACTGCCACCTTCTTTTTAATCTCTTTTCTCCAGAATTGGTCATACACTTGACTCTTCTCACTTACTTCTGCTAACCTACTTTCCAACATTTTCGCTCCAAACTGCCCATTCTGCGCCTTTCTCCGCTTATCCATTCTATATCTCCGCCAAGACTGCCATCGTCTTAATTTTTCATATACCCTCGCACAAAGTGTTGGCAACTCCGCCAAAAAATATATCTTACCTCATAAAATCTTCAAGTCTCTATCATCTTCTTACTTATATGTAACACACTACAAAACAGAACATCACAGCCCAAACAATGAGGCATTGATAAAAATTCTCGAAAAAATGAAAAAGAAATAGACAAAGAAATATAAGAATAAGATCAAAGAGTAAAGTTTATCGGAATTTCTTCGTAACGTAATTTAGTTCTGAATTACTAAAAGTATTTCTAATCAAGCTTTCATATCGATACTGCTATTTAAAGAAAAAAAAAAATATATATATAAGATGATGTTACATTAATCTGCTGGTCTCAGTTGCCATTTCCGTGTAATAATAAAATCAAATATGAGTTCGGTGTTATTAATTTTGTACGTTCTATTCGTGAATATACACTTTTCTCACAATTCATCGAGATTTACGACTAAACCTTGGAAAAGAAATTTTGAAATGGAACAAAGCACATCTTCTTTGAATCTGGTTATCGTGTTCACACCCAAATTAACTGAATGTCCACGAGGGCAGGTAAAAGTTCACGGAAAATGTCGCAGAATTTATGGAAGTAATAAAATAACCGAAGGTGATTTAATGTTAGCGTGAAAATAAAAAGTAAGTCTAAAAATATTTAATATGAAAAAAAAAAAAAGTTGTTTCGTAAAACCAAATATTAAACTTGGGTTGGAGGTGTAGAGAGGGGATCGAATTTGGCATATTCATTAAGGCAGAAAAGTGCTGCACTCAAGTTATATATCTTCTCAAAGTGATATACGGAAACACTACCAAAAATAACATTACCACTGTACGCAGATAAGTGAAGAGAATAAATAATTTTTAATCGAGATTTTCGGGGTCGACTAGCAAAATACTGCGAATACCTAAGAAAATATCCAACTTTTGTCTAACCAGATTCGAACATAACTTCTAATTTTGAGAATCAACACATTTTATCAGGGTCTTAGAGAGAAAATTCTCGGGCCCGAGTGAGAAAAAGTTAATGGGCCCTCTAAGCAATTGAAAATTAGGTCAACGTGCCGATCTGTAGTTACAAGAATTTATCTTTGAAGCGGTTTTATAACACTAGGAAAGCCTATTTCGCGAGTGAAAAATTCTTTTTAAGAATATTTCAGTAGATTTTCCGCGAAAATTTACTTATTTTTCTCTTTTATTTTGAGAATTCCGGACCCCTAAAAATCTTTATCTCGGAGGAATTTCCCCTCCCCGTCTCGTCGGGTCTCCATTTTGTAATATAAGCTGATGTATTTTTACTGGAAAAATACAATATATTTAATTACAAATAACCGAAATAATAAAAAGGGAAAAACATCAAAAGTATACCGAACAGTCAGGTAATCTTATAAGGTTTGTATTTAAGACACACACACACACACACACGCACACACACACACACACACACACATCGACTTATGACAATTCAGAAACCCGAAGATAAAATGAATAAACACTAATTTAGTGCCATTTTTAGAATTGTGATATGAGTCAAAGTAAGACCTGTAATAAGGCACAAAACTCCATAGGTTTGACGAAAGAGGAAAGATGGTGATTGATGGCTAAGTAGTTTTTACCTCTCAATTCATTATTGTAGATTACGCAAGATGAATGAATGCAAAACAAGATATTAATTTAAATTGTGAGAACCGATGTTTTGACAATAATGTGCATGATAAAAATAGAAAGAAGAAAATAATTATAAAAAAAAGAATATAATTAATTATGAGTAATATATGGTTATGCACACTAAATCAACAAGTTATATTGCGAATACGATATTAGTTAAACCCCAAGATTTTAGGTTAGTGTGACTATGAGTTCCAAGAGTGACAATAACTCGAAAAACTCCCGCGCAGCTACACTCAAACACTCAATTATAACTAGGTACTCATCATTCAAAATTCTTTTAAACTTAGCTTCTGCCCTAACCTTAAAGGGTGTAGCTTCTACACAAGGCCGTAACTAGCTTTTTTACCGCCTTGGGCATAAAAAATTTTTGACGTCTTTCCCTTACTTGTATAAGACTTGCTCAAAAGCAAATGCGTGCTGATTATATCCAAAATTTAAATATATGTTTTAAGTGAATTTTTTACATTCACTTTTAGAATCAAATTCTTCCTCGTCATCGATGTATTAAATTTACGTTTTTTTTTTTGTTTTTTTTTGGCCAATGAAATCAGAATACCACCCTTGCATTCTGCCACCCGGGATTTTTAAATGATTTGCTAATCATTTTTGACAATTTTAAAATAAACAAATCAAAAAAACGCAAATTAATAGAAAATTTTGGTTTTGAAATCTGAAAACCGAACTTCTTTCACTCAATGATTCCTCAACTTCTATAAAAGATAGAAAGTTATGGTTGGTATTGCTAGAAATAGGAAAAAATGCACATTCGATACAATATTTCAATCATCCTTTTTTTTTGCAGGCAAAAGTAAGAGTTTAATCAATCAACCTAGAAAAATAAACTTTTTGCTACTATTATCTCGTGGGAAAAAGGGAGAAAATCGCGTTAAATAACTCATAACTTGGGAATAAATTGACCAATTAAAACCAGGCCTGTAATTAGGTAGGGATTAAGGGGCGCGGAGCCCCCCTCGACCAATATGAGCACCCTTTTTGACAAATTTTTCAATTGTTTTTTTTTTTTCACGTCAAACGAAAATGTTGAAAAACGTGAAGGAAAAATTGGGGGAAAATAAAAAATTGAAAAAAAATATGTTCGTAGGCCCAAGTCGGATATTTCATGTGACCTAGGTGCGGGGAGGTCCGGTTAAAGATGATATTCAAATATGAATTAATGGGTCACTGGTCAGTACCTACTGCCAGAAATCGAAAAAGAGAAAATTAATTTTTTTCACCATTTGAGGGAGAACATTTTGGCTGTTGATGTTATAAACAAGTACATGTGCACGCTCACACACAAAAATAATGATATCCCAAATAATTTTTCTCGTGTGGGTTAATGTGTTCAAACATGTTGATTGAATAAAAAACCTATAGCCTAAACTATACAAATCTTTAAAGAATATTTGGCTTTTCATTAGACTTACCAAATTAAATAGGAGGCTCTAAGGAATAAAATAAGACCAAGAATAATAATTTTGAGCTTTCAGAAGTTGAGATAATAAAAAAAGGAATAAAAATGGTTTCAGTTTCACTGATTTTAAACCTTTTCATTGGTTGGTCATATTGTTTGTCAACATAGCTGCACTCTTTTTCCAAAGCGCCACTGTATTGTGACCTCAAAATTAAAATCACCAATAGATTTTCTGAGACTGGAAAACACTTTAATATGAATGATAACTGACTGTCAGAGGTTAATCTTCAAAATCTACCCAAAGGTAATTAAAAAAACTCATTCTCAAAAGAAATATTCACTTTATAAGGCTTCCACCAAAACCGAATTTCTACAGTGTTACCTAGGTATGCTAGCAAAAATCCAGGACTGGCACAAACCAAAGCATTGTAAAATGGTGCTTCTTAGCTTGTTACTGTATATAGGTATGTGTGTATATATATATATACAGACATACAAATTTCTTTTTGCATAATATTTTGCCACTTACTGGACATTGAATATGTAACACGCGTATTTATATGATTTTGGTTATCTAGGATTTGTAACTAGAGCAGGTGGAGAGGAAGTGTAGACCCTGTAATATGTATACTTGTCTATTTTAATTATAGACGAACATATTTGGCTGCACAAAAATATTTCCATTTTTGTTGACAAGTATCCCTGTAAATTATTTACAGTTATTCTTTCTCCACATTCAGGGATTTGCATATTCGAGGGACCAGTGTAAATGAATTCACCAAATACAGTTAGGTACAGGCTAGTGAATACTATAATTTTTAAACAATAGAAAGAAGAAGAATATAAATTTGAAAAGAAAGAAGAAGAAAAGTCAATGGAATTCAGGGATATTATTATAAAAATAAAATAATATCGCCTGTGTGCGAATATAGTCATCTATAATTTTTATTGCCAACTATATGCGTTATAATATCGTTAATATTAAAACCAAAAAAATATTTTTTATCTCACCAAAAGGATGTTTTTTTTATTTTTTTAATCATAATTAGGCAAGATTAAAGTTGATTTATTGGGAGTAAAGTTTAGATTAATTTATTTGTTTAAGTCTGTTAATAGTAGGTATGAAAAACGTTATTCATTAATCTTGGATTCATAATGCTATGAGAGAAAAGAAAAAGCTCAGTAAATTGGTGATACAGTACATTATTGGTTCTCATTTGTTGTACTATTCAGTGTTCACTTCCAATTTAACAAAACCAAATATGCGATTGATGTTATTTATTTTGTATGTTCTATTTGCGCATATTTATTGCTGGCACTACTCATCGGGAGTAGCTGCAAAAGATGGGAAAATGAAATTCAGTAAAACTTTAAATTCTCTTGACAACGACGGTGTTTTTGAACCAGTGATTAAGAACCATTCAAAATCTGAAATTTTTATTTTGTTTACACCAAAACCAATAATTTGTCAACGTGGAGAAAAAAAAATTGGAAAGAAATGTCGTAAAGTTTCTGGAAATAATAAGTAGGCAGAGATCAATGGGAAAAAATGCTCATTTAAGAAGGTTTTCATGTTCTATTCAAAAGAAAATAAATGGTAAGTGTAAATATTGTGTTTTTAAGAATATGGTGATTATAAAGATAAAGAAATAAAAACATAATGTTTTGAAGCTGACAAAAATGTATTTCAGCTCCAAAGTGGGGGAAAGCCCAATGGCATAAAAACCCCATCTGGGGTGAAATTAGTTATATATACTTCAATTATTAGAACATAAAGCAATTAATTAAGGCACAATAAACTACATTCTAAACTTTCTCTAATACGACAACAACAACGAGAACCGAACTGATATTACATAATCCTATATGGATGATTAATAACAGTGTTGCAACTGGGAGGATTGATTGAGTTAAATATGGTCGACTCTCATATTTAACACTCTCCTCTCAGCCATATTTCACTCACCTATGAAAAACATTGATTAATAACGATACCCTTAAATACATAAAATATATATCAGATACCAGTAAGAAAACAGTAAACAAAACAAAATGGTAGTACTTAGTATACCCCAAACAAAATAATTCACAAATCATAAATCAACAAATTTTTACAAAAATATAAAAATACAAAAAATATGAACGTCATAAAATAGAAACAAAAACAAAAATAATAGATTATAACAAATCATTGAAATTTCTTTGACCGCTATTAGGAAATAGTAAACTCGATGAATGTGACATGACTGCCTGTAATTAAATCTTTATTAATAATTGACAATTACGATGTATCGAGAATTTTATTTCTTAGGTCCATATGAGGATTCGATGGTAGTGGTTTGGTCATTATATCTCCTGATTGCATTTTTGTTTTAACCCAAGATATTTTAATTTGTTTTAGTTTTTCACACTCTCTAACAAAGTCTTACATCCTTAATTATACATTCAATTGCCCCTTCATTATCACACCATATTTGAGTAAGGAAAAATGATTTTTGTAAAATACCAGGAAGTATTTTATTTATGGCAATAATTTCTTGACATCCCTCAGTCATACTTATGAATTCTGCTTCACAAGTAGACAATGCACCAAAATTTTGTTTATGGCTACGCCAACCAATTGTGTCACCAAATAATTTAAGTATATATCCACTCGTTGATTTGGAATTTTCACTATCGCACAAACTTGCATCTATATATCCTTCAAATATTTCTCCTTTCCCTCTATAAGTTAACCCTAGTTCTGAAGTTCCTCTCAAATATCTACAGATTTGTTTTACAGCTATCTGATCTTCCTCGGTTGGATCAGTTTGTTTTCAACTAAGTACGTTTACAGCATAACTGATATCTGGGCATGCAGTACCTGCTAGATATAATAAACTTCCTATTGCTTCACAATATGGTACTTCTGCTTTTCTATCAAAATTGATATGTTTATTTCGATTACCTTTTATCACCATTGGGGTAAAATGCTGTTTGCAATCAATTATAATAAATCTTTTTAACATATTATTGATGTATTGTTTTTGGGTTATGTACAATATTTGATTTTTAATATCTTTCTATTTCCATTAATAAAAATAATTTGGGCACCCCTAAATCTGTCATTTCAAGTAATTGATCTAATTGGTTTTTAATTTTGATTATTTTTGATCATTATCACCAGAAATTAACATGCTGTCAGCATACAAAACTAAAATGGCAATATCATTTTATTTTTCCAGAAAAACACACATGGTTCATCTTTGCAAGAAATAAAACCTAGTTTGGTTAAAATTGCTGTAAATTTTTTATTCCATCTATTTGAACTTATTTTAAGACCATACATAGCTCTATTATGTTCAGGTGTATCAGTTGGCGCTGCTTGTCATTCTATCTTCTCTCTTGTTAATTATTTGTCAATATATTCTCCCATGAATTTGGTTCCCTGATCTGATTTCAAAGAAACATAATTTTTCATTCCGACGTAACATATTACAAACACTGTTTATGAATTTATTTAGATAGAAACTTGTTTGTCTTTGCTTTCCATAGCATATGCCATGGCCAATTTGGAATAATTATCTATGAATACTGCAATGAATCTATTTCTACCTAAATTTGAGTAATAGGTTGGATAGGTCCCATTAAATCGCTATATATAATTTGTAATGGCCTAATCGCTCAAGTTCTTGTTTATTTGAAAGTAGACTTTAGTCATTTTAGCTAATATGAAAATATCACAATTATTTATTGATTCATCAGATTTTACACCCTTCAAATTATCATTACATTTTTGCCATTCTAATAAGTAATAATAAGTAATTTAATGACGCATGACCTAAACATTGATGCCACAACAACCCTTCAGTATTTTTTATTAATTTTATTTAAGATTTCATTTTCTTTAACTTCATCCAGTATGTCATCTTCAATATATATAATTTGTAAATCATCAATATTAGTATTTTTACTTGTTAGAAATGGTCTATCAAATTCCAATGTATTTTTAGAAATATTGGGACTTATTTCTTTTACTGTTTCATCTTCTCTATTCGTTTTATTTTCAATAGTAAATTTTTCTATATTTATATTATCTTTATTAAATGAAGTAACTCTCCCCAAATCTAAAGATGTTTTATCTTTATTCGTTTCACCTATTTCTAAAATATTGCTGTCTATAATTTATTTTTCTTCATTTTGATATGAAGACAATTTATTATATAATAAATCATTTATATTGAATAACTCCACAAAAATCCAATAAGGGGTTGTATATAAACCTCAGAGTACAATTTCATTGTTTACTGGATTGATTATACACATTTCTTTGTTGTCAATATTGATTTTATATCCTATTTCTGTAAATTTACAAAGAGCAAGCAGATTTTCTGAAACATCAGGTGAGTGTGTTACATCAGTCAACTTAATGTGTTTTTCCTTATCTGAGCACGATTTTACAAATATATCACCTATCTATCCCTATTATTTTTAAATCTGCTTGGCGTGACTTATTTGTGTTTTTTATAACATAATTTAATGATTTAAAATTTGAAAATGCACATTTGTTGGAATACCACAAATTTTTCATTTCATCCTTTTTCAAGTTCAGCACTCTGCTACTGTCATTATCAGCTACTATTCTTATTTAAATCTTGCTGATAATTTTTCGTGGATTCCAATGAAATTGTTTTAAAACAAAAAAATAAGTTTTGATTAAAAACGAGTTTTTAAAAGATAGGCTTTTATTTTTATTTTTGGGTTTAGATTCATACAAAATAAACATTATTTAATTGCGGAAGGTTGGCAGCAGTATTGGTATATTTTGAAATCGCAGTATCTAGTAATAAAAGCTTAAATAATTACCATGCTTCTTAGTGAATTAGTGAATTAGACTCATGGAAAAATGACTCGAAGCACAACTGCTTTGAACGATAAAAGAAGAAAAAATTGTACTTCGGTGAGGAAGATTATCCTAAATCTGATGGAAAAAAAAAGGAAAACAGAAAAAAAAATTTTTTCAACTCTCTGCAATCTATGAGTCTTTAAAACAGAAAATAATTTTTAAAACTAATTTAATCATTCATTCAGGATAGATTACCTATATTATTATGCCATACAATTTGTAAATACTATCATCATTTCAGTGAGGATCTAATAAAATATATTCCAAATGATGCAGCCTACTTAGTATTTATACGAGAAGAGTGACATCTGGTATTTGCCAAGTTGTGTAAGTTCAAAGAACTCATGAAAAAGTATCCTCACTTACTAAACGCGATGTTTACAACAAACACTAATAGAAAGGTTGAAACTTTTCAATAGGTAATTTGTTGTTTTGTTGTTACAGGTCAATATTTTGTAAAGCGCGATTGAAAATACAAACTGCAAAAAGAAGCTCACATTTACAACATTATAAAGATAATGAAACGTGATGCAGCTTCTCACGACATATTATAGACTTTTATTGAATAAGTATAAACACTGGTATTATAGCTTATCCATTGGCGGAAACTTAGGTTTTTCTCGTTTGTTGCAGACTTTGCACACTCAGAAACAGGAATATTCGAATTTAGAAATTAAATTTCATTTTAATTTTTAAGTTCGGTCAACTTGAGAAAATTCCATAAGTTGCAAAAATTTCCCTTGTGTTGCATATGCAATATATCCAACACGAAAGTTTCCGCCACTGATAGTATCGTTGTTATCAAATACTAAGAAAACATAGATGTTAATTTAGTACCTACCAATTGCATTATTTCGTAGTTTATTTCTAACATATTAGTATTATTTTATTATTTTATAGAGTGTTTTCCGTTTCCATTTAATTATTTTTAGAAAATTATTGAATTACAGGCAGTTATAAAAAAGCTGATTATTTAGCATCTCAACAGACAATGCTCATGATTAAGGGTGGTTTCAAGGTTTCATAGGGGCAATGGGCTCTGCGTCCAAAATAATTCAGTGATCAATGCATCTATCTTATGTTAGTAGATATTCTTCACGAGGGAAAGATAAAATGAACAAAGACGATAAGAAAAGTAAAAAATTCTAATTTAGATTTGGCCCCGCCCACTAGAAAATCAAGAATTCGCCCACTGATCATTAGGGCCGGATTTCATGATAATGAGGCTCGAGGTCCATAAAACTTTTTTTTCAACTAGTCTTTTCCCAAATTTAATATCTATCAGTGGCGGATCCGGAGGGGGAAATGGGAAAATTTCGTCCCATAATGCTAAAAAATATTAAAAAATACAAAAGTTTAAGGAAAAAATTTGTAAGGCCACAAAATCCGCTTAAAAACTATTAAAAATTTATTGAAGAGCAAAAATAAGATTACGTTAAGAACGAGTTTTTAAAAGGTTAGCTTTATTTTATTTTTTTTTGGCTTCAGCTTCATTTTAAATAAAATTTATTTCGTTGCCCAAGGTTGGCTACAGTATTGGTATAATTTTAAAATCGCAGTAGTGAGTAGAATAAAATCTTATAAAAAAAAGCTCAAATTCACAGAGTTTTTGTCATTCCCCCCAAAACGACACTTTGGATCCGCTACTATACCTAACAGTCACAGGTGAACTTTTTTCTTATTGTATTTTTTCACTGAGCTTGAACCCTGTGCCCCCTACACTCCCCCAAAAACCAGGTTCTCATATACATACTTTAACTCCTAATTTCTATGGATTTTATAAGAGGATAATTTTCTCATTTCATATTACTATGTCCGACGTATTCAATACTTAATGTTTGATTTATATTTATAATGAATCAATCTACTTTCAATTGTCCAAATTATAAATTACTTTGCAACAATTTGGCGATGAATGTAAAAGTTGAGTGTTTAGTGTGTAATTGTGATCAATACCACAAGTCAAAAATCAAGTTAATTTTCATTCAATGTTGATTGATTGATATGGATTCCAATGGTCAGCCATATAATTGTATCATCTTTTTAAATTCCAGTTTAACTGTAAGTAATCTTCAATTTGTTTTCAAAATTATTCAAATATGGATCCAGCACAGTTTCAACAGTTCGTGGAATCCTTTAAAGTGTAAATCTTCCGTGCAATCACTATAAAGAAGTGGGCATACTACAGCTTATACTTTCAGTATAATTTCAAATTCCAGTTGTTATATTCTAATTCTTAATTTCTATGGATTTTCAACTTTGCCTACCCCTTTTATTGGACGATAACTTCCTCACTTCTTATTATTACGTTCGACGCATTCAATACTTCATGTTTGATTTATGGTGAATAAGTATATTTTCAATTTCTAAATATTAATTACTTCATGACATGGGCCTACTGGTAATGATAGCACACGCATGCCTATAGATGATGCGTCAGGTCGAGAGACAAGCTTTTCAGCAAGTGTCTTTTCACCGGCGGACATTTCACCTATAAAATTCACAAAATGGACGATTCACCGACAGACTTTTTCACCTACAGGTCAATTCACCTGATACAAAATTTCACCGAAGGGTCCTTTCATCGATTCGATTAATTTTTTTGATTGTAAACATCAACCAGGTCGCGAGTAAATTGAACAAAAACTTAATAATTTTATTTAATTAATGAAAATATAAAAACATTGAAATAAAAAAGTAAAAATTTTGACCTTGAAAATTGGCACTAAAAACTAAAATTAAATCAATTTGGTATTTTTTTGTATATTTTTTTTCAGGACATCAAAAAAAAGCATGAAATTTAATATATAAATTATGAAAATGGGGAAAAAATGAAGACAATAAAAAACAAAATTTTTGAAATAAAGAAGTGATAATACTTGAATGTGGAAGTACCTATATTTAGTTTTATTTTGATTTTATTCATAATTAATAAAATTTTATATGAATTTAATTAAATAGTAAATAAAAAGTACGCAGTTAAAGTTTAAAAATTGAGATAGAATGTTTTGTTAAATATACAGCTGACGATATCATACAAAAGATAAGGTAATCGATGAAAAAACCTCTCATTCGATGAAAATACTAATTGATGAATCGTCCATTAGGTGAATTCCCTTCCGTGAAATGTTGGTCGGTAAGAAGACAGTCGGTGAAACGACTTCGACCCTCTCAGCTTTATTATTATTATTACAAGAACGTGTTAGCTGAAAAACCATAGTTGGGTTTAAATTTCAGCAAAATAATTCGATGTAACTATAAGTGTTAGCATTATCGTTGGGAAATATTCAATTAGTGATAAGCATAATTGCTTTTTTTTTTTTTTTTTTTTTTTTTTTTTTTTTTTTAAAAAAACAATACTAATAACTTTAGTTGCAAGACTCAGACAAACCATGAAAAATCAAGACTCAACAGTGTGAACAAAACTAGAGGAAAAATATGAAGAATATTATAATTAAATAGTTCAACACTTGGAGTTTCACGTTACTTTCTTTCACTCTGTTTTAAGATTTAACAGCTGTTTGTGGAAAGTTAAGATACTCGAATATCTTTTGGTGAGAGACAATAAGGAGTTTAATTTAATAGTGCACTGATAATAGTACAAATAGTATGCAAAATCGAAACTTCTAGGTCTTGTTTTTGCTCGTTACTATATTTAAAGCAATCTCTTTCGCAGGCTTGCACAATTTTGCAAAGCCCTCAATTTTTATTCGGAAAGCAATCAGTTGGGAGAAATGTTGTCAGTTATTGAGTTAATAAGAGGGTTGAGGAATTTTTCGAACTACCTAGTTTAGATACGAAAAAAATGGCTTCACCAGTCAGGACCATCTGGATTAGCTAAAATAATTTTTCTTCAATTTTTCAGTAACAGGTGCATTTCTTCAAAAGTAAACTTCGTTACAAATCAGTACTTCAATTCAAAA
Source organism: Ericerus pela (assembly GCA_011428145.1). Classification (NCBI taxonomy): domain Eukaryota; kingdom Metazoa; phylum Arthropoda; class Insecta; order Hemiptera; family Coccidae; genus Ericerus; species Ericerus pela. The sequence goes on from WOFM01000034.1 coordinate 530,864, forward strand.
GCAAGTGAAAAAGTTTACAATGCACAAGGAAATGGTTTTCAATTCCAATTGAGTGTAAATTCTATGGGTTCTGGCTAGCTACACGAAAGATACTTACCAATGTGAAATTGTAAAATCGATCGTCCCGTCACAAATGAAATTTAACGATTTAGCAAGATGAAAGGAAAATTTCGTTCCCTTTTTAATGATCCACTAAAAATTTAATTCGCAAAACGTAGACTGGTGTAAAAGTGTGCGTGAGAACGAATGGACGCCATCAATTTTTTAATATATTATACCTATGGTTTCTGGACAATAATGCGGTCATAAAAAGCATATAGTGAGTCGACAGAAGAAGAAGAGGAATGAAAAAACTCTAGCGTAGCAAGCCTCGCTGGAAAAAGTAGGTTTTCGTTAAAAAAGAATTATGAATTTTGATGGTCACATTAATTGCTTGTAAGTACATATGCGTAAATGGTTTATGATTGTATGAAATTTGTTAGCCACTGAAGAAATATTAGACGATGTGAAATTTAAAAGCATTATTTCTTGAAATGAAAAATTGATTAATATGATAAAGTATGGAAAATAATCATAGAATTTCAAACAAAATCAAAGAAATCCGATAAAGTTATGAAATAAACAAAAGAAAACATGAATATGTGGATAATTTTGTAGAAAGAAAAGTTCATGCAAATTAGAAAAAAAAAATGAAAAAAGTATACCTATAATCAAGAAACATATTAAAATAAAATCGTATGAACAAAATATAGAAAATTATATTTTGAAAATAAATTTCCATACTTATAGGTACATGTTGATCGTGATGTTTGTAAATGAGAATGATCTTACGATCCACGTAAGGAGGAAATATATCGTAAAGAAGAAGTATATCGTTGTCCCTATAATATTTTTTTCTAGGATATATTCCAATCTGTTGACCATTAAAAAATGAATAAAAACAAAACTTATGGCTGTACAAGTACCGTCGGCCGATCTGCACTAAAATTTATTTAGTCTTGAAATATATTAAAATTGAATATTTGATATAAATTTCGTAGCTGTTGCTCCTAAATTTAGGTATTTTATGGATATAATGAAAACAAAAACAAAAATAGCGGTACTAGAAGAACCACCCGTTACCGACAGAATCATTCGACCTATCCCCAACAAAGTTCATAGCATACTACAATAAATTATAAAAAATATTTGTTCTAAATTTCGAAATTACAATTTAAAACCATTATCTACGTCTTTCAAAAATCAAAACAAAACTGAACTTTAGGAAATACCATCCTGTCGATCTACACGAAAATTGGTAGCATATGTTAGAATCAATAATAATAAATATTTGTTCAAAATTAACCAATTTATAGACAAAGTAAAAACGAAAAAAAAAAAATGGTTTACCAAAAGTACCGTCTGATCGATCCGCACCAAAATTGGTAGCTTGCTGCAATAAATTATAATGAATTTTTGTTGAAAATTTCGTACACGTTTTTCTAAAATTCCCCATTTCATGACCAATATAAAAATAAAAATAGCGGTACCGGAAGTACCGTCAGACCGATCCACGCCAAAATTGATAGCGTACTACAATAAATTAGAAAAAATATTTATTCCGGATTTCGTGGCTATTGGTGCAAAATTGAGCATATTATAGCCAAAATAAAAACAAAAATGGTAATACCGGAAATACCGTACGGACGATCCGCACCAAAATCAGTAGATCTGGTCCTTGGCTTAGTGCAAATGTTCGGACCATATTTCGTGATTATCGGACAAAAATTGCGACTTGTACCGTGGGAGCAAGAAAACGGAATTCATATGACCATCCCTGTATACACATATATATGTACAAATATGTAAGAATTGTAGTTATTGGTGCCAAAATTTTTCTGAGGTTATGAAACGAAAAACGTACTTACCCCCAAGCCTGGAAGCTAATACCGCACCAAGCGTAATAAGTAGATTTTCTAAAGAAAACCTACTTAAAAAGAACGGAATTATTGGTAATGGAGAATATTTTACAGACAACCACAAAACAAATTTCGCACAGTAAAATCAAGTGAAAACGATAATAACAATTTTCACGACATACCTAATGATTAACACATATTTTTTTCTTTTTTTTCTTCATTTATTCCTGTAGATTACTGTTTAATATCCGTCATATAATGGAAGAAATTTTAAAGCCTATGGCAAATGACGAATTTGAAAACCATTGCTTCAAAAACAAACTGCTAGTCACTAAAAAATACCATCGAAGTTAGCCAACTACTACAAATTATAAATTTTTTACGGAATTAAATGAAAAAAAAAACTCTAGCGCAGCAAGCATCGCTGGAAAACGTAGGTTTCGAGAAAAATAATTATGAATTATGATGGTCACATTTATTGTCTGTAAGTTTATATGCGTTAATGGTATGTTATGAATTGTATGAAATTTGTTAGGTTCTGACAAAATATTAGATAATGTAAAATTTAAAAACATTATTTCTTGATACATTTTCAAATGGAACCAAAGAAATATAATAAAGTTATGAAATAAAGAAAAAGAAAACATGAGCATGTGGTTAATTTTTGTGAAAAGAAAAGTTCACGTAAATAAGAAAAACGAAAAGAGGAAAAAAAGCTTTACCGGAAGTACTGTTCCACTGATCCGCACCAAAATCAGTGTCTGGTTCTTGGCTTACTACAAATATTCTTATTAATGTTCGTGATTATTGAACAAAAATTGCGACCTCTACGGTGGAAACAAGAAAACTGAATATATATATGACCATCTGTCTGTATATATACAGATGTATATACGAATTTAAGTTACTGGTGCCAAAATTTTCCTGAGGTCATAAAACAAAAAGCGTACCCACCCCAACCCTGGAGGCTAATACCGCACCAAGCGTAATAATTAGATTTTCTAAAGAAAACCTACTTAAAAATTAGCCTATACACAAATGGTTTAACGCACAAAATCGATCGTTCTGAGACAAATATGTAGATTCTCAGTTTTGTACATCTGTTGAAGAAATGAGGACAGAAAAGAAGAACTCGTAAACCGAGTATAACATGGTAGCTTATACCTGCATACAAATTCTGGAGTGAGTTTGCACGATAAATTAAGCAATTTTACTTAACGTTTGTTATCGGAATTTATTCATTAATATAAATATGTAAACTTTTACATTTTTTAGATCTTTTTTTGCCTCCAAGGAATAACATGACATTTTCCATATTATGATATAGTAAGTTTTTTCTTTTATGACCATGGTGAAAGTATTAACACAGAGAAAGAATCCAGATAGATTTTAAACGAAATTATGAGCATCTTTGACTCCTAAAAAATTCTCTTTGAATTTTACATGAAATTTTTGGTTTACCAACGCAATATTGAAAATTCTAAAATATTTTAGAATTTTTCACTTATAAATTACATTTTTTGATGCTTAAATTAGAAATTTTAGATATAAATTTGCATAAAAATAAAGAAGTTAAAAGAAGTCTCATAAATTTAACTTATAATTGTACAAAAATACAGTAAAAAGTGAAAGATAATCCTTTTCAAATTTTTCCATCAAAATCTAATGAAATTACTGAAATCATACCTTCACCATATAAACTACTATGTCAGTTTTAATGCTTTTTTGTCTCATTTATATTTGTGTTGCTTTGAAACAAACAGTTTTTTATGAGCTTTTCGAGTCGAGGATGTGGGTAGGCATCTCACTTCCTGGCGTGATTTCAGTTGGCAAAATCGTGCCACTATTGACCTTCTTGTTTAGTAGACTTTCAAAAACGCGCTCGAATTTTTATTTTCCACAAGTTGGCGACTTCCTTTTATAAATATTACCTAAATTGAGAATTTCACCCCGAGCCCCTTGGTTAAATTGCTTCGAATAGTCACTGCAGTTTTTTAAACACAACACAAAAACCAACCTATCGATTATTCAAAAAAACTCTAACAAAGCAGCAGCTCCTTTAAAAAAGTGGGTTTTCAGCTTAGACTATACATATAGTACTGGACTTGTAAAGCTCCATGAGACCAATTTACTTCTTGATGTCAAGACATGCCGGCAAACAAGGAGGCAACCCTATAGCATACCTTCTGCATATTTTCTACGTTTTGCTTGAATTCACCAATTTAGAATACATCTGATAAAGACATCCCTTAAATTCACAAGGATATTGTGTGTAAACATAAAGCAAAGTACGTTAAAAGGTACACTCTAGTTGCCTATTTAGCGCTGGCATTTCATGAATAATGTCAATAGAAATGAACCAGTCCAATATGATTTTTCATGAAAAATCCAAAAATGTAATTGAAAATAATTTTTGACCACTCTGAAAGCTACATTCTGCAAGAAAATGCTTAAAAGTCTGGTTCACCAATTTGCAGCATCAATGATCCAGTTAATAACACTACTTTGTGCCAGTTTGCAATGTTAATATGCCAGTTTGCTACACTGTCTGTACCAGTTTGCAACACATCCAGAAAATCAAAGATCTGAGTTGAATTCTCTATTTGTATGTAACTTTGAGTTTTTCAAAATACAGTTAGGGTTGAATCCATGATCAATGTACATAGGATAAAAATAATTTCTTAAAAATTACTTACCCATTCAGAGTTACATATTGTTATATGTACTTATTTATGTATATAAGAATATAATTATCTGATAATGGTGAAAATGTAAGTATGACCTAAATAGTTTTCTTGCATTCAGTCCTTAGGTCCTCTTAGCATAGGTCTCTTCCAGCTTATTTAGAGAATGTTTAGAACAAACAACAGGCTGAAATGGAAAAAAAATCTCAACCAAGTAAATTTGTCAACTTAAATAATGTGTGTCGCGTACCGGAAGTTTCATGTTTAATACACTTTGTCAGTTTGCAACACTCTCTTCCAAACTGTTGCAAACTGAATATTGTGAATATTTATGTACGAATATTCAAGATTTTTATTTCAATAAATAAAAATGTTCATTTGCATCTCGTTTGTTTTATGTCAATTCTAGAATTATTCATCATCTTGAAAAAAAATTTCATCACAAAATATTCACAATAATTACTCCTATTGAAATTATTATTTTCAACCTGCACTTTGAATTCTAATAAGAAAATCAACATAAGTTAAAAAACTGCAATGAAACAATCAATTCTCATTTATTATCAGTTCCCAGTTGCAGATAAAATGTACAAGTTAGATTTTTTAGGCTCCATATCACCTCTCTTTCTGATGAAAAAAGCAGAGATGAATTTTAACAAAATGGAACTTTATTTTTATTAGTTGAATAAAGCCAAAAAGGTTAGTGTTTCAAATTGGTGTGGCGTTGAAAACTGGTGTACTCACCCTATTATATTGTCAAAGATTTTTGAAAAGTAGAAAATTTTATTGGTTACTAAAAAGTTATTAATAAATCATAACTGCGATGATTGTATTAAATTTTGTAATAGTTGATGTAAAATTAAGCAGTTAAAAACAATTACCTCTTTCAAAATGGAGACAAAAATATTTTTTGGAAGTGCTTTCAGACCAATCCACGCTAGAATTGCAAGCATATTGCAATACATTAAAGTTAATATTTTTTGAAAATTTTCTAGTTATTGGTTCAAAATCAAGCATTTTATAGCCAAAATAATATCCAAAATAGTTGTACCATAAGTACTATCCAGTCGATCCTCACAAAAATTAGTAACATGTTAGACTATATCATAATAAATACAAAGTTAATCAATTTATAGTCAAAATAAAAGCAAAAATAGTGTTATCAGAATTAACATCTGACCGATTTGCAACAAAATTAGTACCAAGTTATAATAGATTACCATCAATATTTTTTTCAAATTTTGTAGGTATTGATTGTAAATTAGGAATTTTATAGCCAAAATTAAAACAAAAATAATGATACCAGAAGTACTCTACAGCCGATCCGCAACAAAATCAATAGGTCTTGGTACTAATGTATGTTCCGAATTTCGTGATTATGAGTCAAAAATTGTAACCTTTACCGTGGTAAAAAGATATTAGCTTTTACATGTATAGCCTGTATATAGCATAATATATATAGATATATTATAATGATAGAAAATAATAGGTATAATGAGGAAAATTTTTTTATCATCTATATTCATTGAACTATGTCAGAATGGGAGTATATCTTGCTCCTTTGTTTCCTAATGTTAATAATTTTTCATTGAGAGCCGTTTACCTTTTCGCTTTTAGGTCGCCATACTACCTGTGGATTTCAAAAGAAATTTTGGGAAATTATTATTCAGAGTTTATGCCTTTGGTAGTGGATATCATGAAACAAATGTTTCTATCCCTCAAATTGATTTTACCACCTCTCTCAGCCCCCAAAAAACAAAACTTTCTGCCGTAATGTGATATCAGAACCAGGGTACTTACATACAAAATGAACTATAGGTACTTCAGTTCATGACATATTTTTTTATTCCACTGAAATATTATTCTGAAAAAATACCAAAATTAAATTTTTGTTATAACCAAAACAAAAATAATTTTGAGTCCAGATAAGCCAGGATATTCTGTACTCTGTTTCAAGTACCTCCACAATAAATCTACTAGGTCCATTACCCAAGCCGTTCATTTTTAAGAGAAATTCAACCTTCTCCATTGTTCAAATCTATCCCCAAAAACACCCTGATCACACACCCTAACTCAACCCAAATTTAGTAGAATTAGTACATCTTAAAGAAATTACTACTCAATACACACAAAACCGTTATATTTTTTTTAGCAAGCAAAGGATCCAGATATAATTTTAAATCTTACATCTGCAACCAGCAGTAATAAAATACAAAAGAGTACAAACTTATTATAAATTCATAAAAGATTTGTCTTCCACGAGGTTAGTCGAGTTGAAAATCCCAAGATGAAATGGGCAGTCAGGATGTTGTAATGAAAACACCTAGGATTCCAATCACCAACTTCTCCAAAATTTAATGAGAATCAAATTAAACTCCAAAAAATATTTGATAATCTTCGAGAAAAATCCTTACAGCATTTATTCTGATGTGAGATTTTAAAATTTTAGAGGAAATAAAATTCAACTTTTCACTTGATGAAATTACATGAATAGTTTAACTGATTTTTAACAAACAGTTTCTCGACAAGAATTATTTACTCCAAAGTTACAACCTTAATTTCACTTTTAATTACTGGAACCTTTCCAGTTTAGTAAAAATTGTGATCTTTCTTTCTTAAAAATAATACTGAAAGGGACTTCAGTTAGTCACAATTAGCACCAAAAAGCGAACTTTTTCAAGTTGAAAAATGTCACAACAAAATTAAAAACATGCTACTTCAGATCAGCCTGGTTCAGGTGTAATAAACGAACTTAAATGACTTAAGTTCCTTGGTGACTTATTCTTAATTTGCGATTTATTTTAAATTCTCAAAATTCACTTTAGTGTAAACTTCTGTCATATATCTGCTAAAACATATATGGTGATGGAGAGGGGTGAATGAAAGACAGTAATGGCGGCGGCGTCTGTGGCTAACGTCAAAATTTAGGACTTGAAAATTTTAGAGGGCAATGTGAGGAGATTGATAGGTTTTCTGATGATGGAAGGAGTAGAACGAGGGGGTTGTTTGGACCACATTTTATCGAGGATCCGCAGGTGCTCCAACAACCAACTGGGATGGAGTGGATGAGAATAAAAGGCACTGCATCCCTGCAGATAAAACAATTACATTATTTATTGAACGATACATCCTCTAAAAAATACTGAATCGATTAATAGGCAGGATTTAGTGTCTAAGAGAACCAAACCTCAGCTCTTCACCGCTCCGGAAAACTTCTTAAGAGATTATTAAATTGACATTGAAATTCATCGTCATGTAGGCAAAGTTGCCTAGTTAACGTTTCAAGGCAAAAGCTGAATGAAAATTGCTCTTAGATATTTTGCGTTGATTTGTGGGAGGATAAACTTCGAAAAAAAGAAAAATTAAACGTAGAGTAATCACTTTGTGCCCGTCAGGATTGCATGTATCTAATGAAAATTGAATCGAAGACGAAGAAGAAAATTTCAAATAATCAAGTGGTTAAATGAATGCATACAAATACCTATCAAATAACATAAACAATTTGTAATATGTATAGGTGATAGAGAATTTATATAAGTTATTTTCTTTATTTTCATAAAATAGTGAATTTCCCTCCGTAGACTATTGGACTCGTTAATTTCTGCACGTGGAAATTCCAACTTCAAAAACCAATATTCGAATAATTCACCTAATTGAAAATGATTAAATATTTTAGTACCATCGTTGTTTTTTAAAGAAAAAATTTTCAAAAAATTCGCGAAAAATTAAATGAAAAATTGTCTTTTCTGATAATGGCAAGTGGGCAAGATAAACAAGCTAAATTATTTTAACATGCATTATTACTCCATTTAATCAGTGACATTTCGAAAAAATTTTTTAGGGAAGTGAAACGTTCGAATTTGCTGACGAAAAAAAAACAAAAAACTTATAGTCTATTGAAAACCACCTTCTTTTTAAAGTCTGATTGTCAAAAATATTCGGATTTGCCAGCTGCTTCAAACATTTGCGGACTTGCAGATTGATTTTTCTGGCTGGGGACTCCCCCCTGATGAGACATCCCTGCATTCAATTCATTAAAATTGATATAAATATGATGCAGGTTCCCTATTTAATCTTTTATTTATATTGGTCTTCATTTAAATTCTTTTCCACATTGTTTTATTTGTTTTACTAGGGGGCTTTGCCCCCTAGCCGTTTCGCGTCCCAACCCCCTCTGGTGTTGCTTTCTCTCGGCGCTTCGCGCTTCGAGATTCAGTGAATCATAAGTAAACTATGTATTTGAAAAATGTTTATTTATTCAACAAAAAAAAAATATGAGAAACTAAATTACAATATGAACTTAATTATAATTTAAAATTAAAGTTAAAAAACAACTAAATTATACCAATTTGTCCGATTTTTCAGATTTTATTCACCGAAGTACTTCTTTATATCATATAAAAAGCCATTTCACCCCCTAAAAGGATGAATTTCCAAAAATCCAGAAATTTATTTTTAAGGAATGAATAGGACAATATTTTAGTGCAAAAATTCCTTCGATACCTCATCTCATTGAAAAGATATTGACAAAATGTAAGAAAAAGTAAAAAAACATTTCACCCCCTTAAGGGATGAATTTCAAAAAATCCAGAAATTGATGTTTAAGGAATGAATACAACAATATTTTAGTGCAAAAATTTTTTTGACATCTCAACCCATTAAAGAGATTGTGGAATACCTTGTGGTGAGAGATATTCACACAAGAGGTTTTCTACAGAGTTTGCATGTTCTGCCACTTCATACTGTAAAGTATGGGAGAGCCAAATCCTCGGCAAACACTGGCAATTTTGTAGCCAGTTTTGAGAGTTTATATACCAAATTTGGCACACGCACACAGACACACATATGTACATATATGTATGTGATTATTTCATCCTATACGTCATTTCTTGCCTCCATTGAGGTGATAAGAAACAACGCAACGCGTTTGGTACTGGGCTGTGACATCACCAAGATCGTTATCAGGTAATTGATCACGACCCTTGCAATGTATCATACCTTTACGTACATACAGGTATGAACATACAAACACTCAAGTGTGTAAATGGTTTAATGTCTTAGAGACGATTAATTTCCAGCTTTTGGGCGGCAACTGTCATCGAGGGGTGCGAGCCTCTAAAACCTCATACGAGTAATGTCCCCACAGAGATATTTTGAAAAAAATTTAAAAACACATTTTACCCCTTTTTGATCCCTTGTGAGTGGAATTTCAAAAAATCCTCCCTTAGTGAGCACCTACACTATGATAGTAATATACCTCTAAAATTTCAAATCATTCGGTGTAGTTGTTTTAGCAGGGCGGTGATGAGTCAGTCAGTCAGGACTCTATTTTATATTAATATAGATTGGCAAGACTTGACTTTCTTAGCTGAAAAGGTCGTAAAAGTCAAATAATTATTCGTTTGTGTAGGTTTTTATGGTAATTTTAGAAAAAAATCAATACCCATTGCTCCCGTAAAACGATAACCTGCAATCTACAAGGCATAAAGTGCCTTTAGCAGGCCTAGCCTAGGCTTTCAGCCTTCCACCGACTTGAATAATCATTTGTTCTATATATGTTTTGAAGAAAGAGAAAAGTAAAGTCCATACGTACCTAATCGTCGAACAGTTTGATTGCGAATGGTAAGTCGAGCACGAGATTTCAGATTTCATTTCAACGTAACCAAATATTATAAATTTATAACTAAATTACGTCACACTAAAAGGCAGTCCCAGTCAACTGCAAAGCTGAAACCTTTCACATAATGCTGTTACCAAACACAAGTAATGTCGTTATATATCAACAAGCAGAACGTCCAAAGCATTAAATTTTCGAAAAAAATACATTCACGATGTGTTGCAATATCTCCGTTTACAAAGCATTCGTCAAACATTTTAATTTTTTTTTGAATTTTATTCCAGTGCCAACTGCACTGTAGATTCTCACGGCAGTAGTAATGCAACAACAACATCAAAATTTTGAGAGTAAACCAGTGTGAAAGCATTTTTGTTATCTTTCACGCGAAAAAAACAAAAAAAACATTCATTCGTGTCAGACGGCTCAAGTTACCTACTCAAAATCGATATACTGACCTGTTTATGATAACTAAGCACATGAGCTGTAAAATGTTTTAAAAAATTTCTATTTCAACAAGCGCATAATATCACGGAAGCTGTAAGTTAGATTTTAAGTCCTCGATCGATTGAGATAAATTTCTTAATCGAATGAGTAAACTTTAGCCTCAGCTATATTTTAATTTATTTTACTTACAGATTCCAGAGGAATATAAACTCATCTGCAAGGCTCAAAAGTCAAATCCATAAAAAAAGTACTCGACCTTTGGATTCGGTTCAATTTTGAAGTAAGTATTTTAGGTATCTGGAAACGAAGTATAAATAATAACAACTGGAATACAGTTTTTTCTTTTTATCAGCATTTGAAAGCAGACTAATGGGCTGTTGGCTTTTGTCATCACTGCTACTAAATTTTATTTCTTTTTTGACAATAGGTTTGCACATACGTTTCGACTCACAAATTAGAATCAAAACTAAGTTTTTCTTTATGATGTTGAAAATATTATATCTAAATAGCAACCAAACAATTTCATTGAGAAGGTACTTTACTAGTAATCACCTATAAATGTACCTATCTACATGCGAACCTACCTACATACGGTGTAAGTATGTAATTTTAATGTACATAACAAGTTTATAATATACGAAATCAAAATTGAAGAATAACCATTCAACTTTTGTATTTAAATTTTTGGAGACAACAAAAAAAAAATTATAACGCCGAAATAATTGATTTTCGAATTTGTATGGAATTACATACTGATGTTTATTTTATTAGAACTTTTAACGAACTTTACATACATGAGCAGACGGACCCTTTCTAAACCGAGAGAGATTCACGATTAGCTGAACAGATATAAATTTTGATGCTACACAGACTATGTCGATTGAATATTATGTAAGGGAAATAAACGGAAAGAGGTCAGAAGTACAGACGCTCCACATTAATTTCGACACCCACTCGAAAATTTGACAGCTCTTTATTCCGTTAGCTAAACTGGAGAAAGCCCTAAAGAAACAGATATCTCCAGAAATTCATTTGGGGATTAATCTAGAAACTTTTGAAACGCTTATTTATGTCTCTTTGAAACCCTTTTTTACCAGCAGAAATTAGTTTAGTAAGTTAGTCAGAATTCACTAGAGAGATGAAAGGGTTAACATATTAAAAATGTGAAAAAAAAAAAAATGAAAATCACCTGATATCCTCAATTCTCGCCATTTTGTCACATACAGAAGGAGATAATTTAAAACTGGATCCATCCTCAGCTATATGATTTTAGTTCACTAATACACAGATTTTTCGAATTGTAATTCAGCAATTAATATGCTGATTAATGGAGTAGGCCGATCGTATTGTAAGATTGAAACCTTGAAATAATAATATAAAAATAAAAAATAAAAAAACTAGCGCAGCTAGCCTCGCTAGAAAAAGTAGGTTTTCGAGAGAAATAAATATGAATTTTGATGGTCATATTAATTATCTGTGAGTTTATACGCGTTAATGGTATGTTATGATTGTATAAAATGTGTTAGCTTCTGACAAAATATTAGACAATGTGAAATATAAAAGTATTTTTTCTTGAAAAAATGAGAAATAAATTAAGATGATAGAGTATGGTACATCATCATATAATTTAAAATAAAACCAATGATATATAATAAAGTTATAAAATAAAAAAAAGAAAACATGAGCATGTGGTTAATTTTTGTAAAAAGAAAAGTTCATGCAAATTAAAAAAAAAAGGGGGAAAAACGCTATAGGAAATACTGTCCGGTCGATCCGCACCAAGATTGGTAGTATCCTACAATAAATTATAATGAGTATTTGTTTCAAATTTTATACCTATGGTTTCAAAATTCCTCATTTATGACCAATATAAAAACAAAAATAGCGGTATCGGAAGTACCGTTCGATGGATCCGTACCAAAATTGGAAGTATGCTACAATAAATTATAATAAATATTTGTTTCAAATTTCGTACATATGGTTCCAAAATTTAACGTTTTATGACCAACATAAAAACGAAAAAGGTGGCACCGGAAATATCGTCTGGCCAATCCACTCCAAAATTGATAGCGTAGTACAATAAATTATGATAAATAATTGTTCCAAATTTGGTGGCTATTGATGCAAAATTGAGCATTTTATAGCCAAAATAAAAACAAAAATGATGGTACTGGAAGAACCGTCCGGCCGATCTGCACCAAACTCAATAGGTCTAGTCCTTGGCTTAGTATAAATGTACGTATCGATCTATCTATTTATATAATATAGGTATGTATATAATTATATATGTATATGAATTTGAGTTATTTGTGCTAAAATTTTTCTGAGATCATGAAACGAAAAACGTACCCACCCCAAACTTGGGGGCTAATACCGCACCCAGCGTAATAAGTAGATTTTCTAAAGAAAACTTACTTTAAAATAGGGAGAACAACAAAAGGGGATGCTCACAAATTTCATACCACATCCAGTATTCCAGATTGATTACTGCACTATTTTCAGTTTCACCTCAGAGGTAATGTTTTAAAGTGGAACACGTTCGCGGTTTGTGTCGCTCAACAAATTGTCCCAAAAATACAAATTTACTGGAGTTTGGAGTTAGGGATTACACGACTAGGCGTCAGGACCTAGAGGATCAGAATGAAATAACAAATGAAGCTAGAAACTTGTTCCACATCTTTAAAATCAATGAATGACTCAACATGAGTGTAGACAACCGTAATCAGGGGGAAAGACAAATGGGACCCCACAGTGTGGCGCGAAGGACCAAATTTCTTCTCAAGGGTTGACTTAATTTTGTATGCTTCATTCATTCTTGTATTGACATGAAAGTTAATTTTTTTTTTCAACACTCACTCCCCTCCGAGAATGACGAGAATAAAGGTTTTTCTGCGCATTAAATGTACGTGAAGTAGGGGATTTTACCCCAGTGTCGATAAGTAAAATATCGCCAAGTTGCCATTTCAATTGACCACCTTCAGCTTTGAAACCGACCTCTCTTATTTCACTTAATGATTCTTCAGCCTCTATTTAAGTTACAGAGCTGTGGTTGCTGGAAAGAGCATAAAATTCAAAAAATTTCCGTACAATTTTTCAATCATTTTTAGTTTGAGAAAGAAGTCAAGGATTGTGTAAATATGTGTACCTATATTATAATTTGAGTAAAAATTTTCTGATTCTTGCCCAACCCTGTATAAAATTCGATTAATCGATTAATTTTGCAAAAATAAATCGATTAGTGAAAAGTTGATTAGCTGATTAATCGATGTAATCGATTATTCAAACTAATCGATTAATGCGCATCACTAATCTGTACTAATATATATAAGAATATGTATTCACATTCTTAAAATAACCACAGTTTCTGTCTGTGTTTCGCACTCGCTGATATAGTGAGTTGCAGAGATCTCTCATATATATATTAGATTTGTATCATATTCATCTATTGATGGATTTTAAGTATGGAAAGATGAAAGATGTGTCTACATGATTCTTCATTATTTTCTAAAGAGCTTACATATATAAAAGTGTTCCATTTGTATGTGTATCATGGGTAATCTTTAAAACTACTGAACTAATTAGTTTTATTCTTCTATCATCACCAACATCATCTTACCGATAAAATTGACAACCTACTATTATAATATGTTCATAATAACCTGAGAAGTACCTACTGTAAAATATGTATATTTTTCATTATTTTCATTATTTCAATTCTTGTCTTCGTAAATTGAAGGATTAAAGAATGATGGAACAAAAGATAAATTGAAAAAATATTGGTATCTCTGTCAGCCCTTTTATGTTACACTCTTTATCTTTTGCATTTTTCTCTCTCTTTCTTTCTCTATAACATAACAGTTTGAGTTTGATATTTATTTTCAAATTAAACAAACTGTTAGGTCGAATTTGATAGCCAATAATTTCTCTATGGTTGATAGTATTTTGGTAGGGGTTTTTATCATTTTGGATTTAAAATGGAAGTAGATATCGCTGCAAATGGGTAATCATTAAAGTAAGAGTGAGACCCACATTCCTAAGGCTCTTTATTAGCAGGTACACGCATGAAGGTGATAAGAAATGAGCCGCCATCTTGTGTTATTCATTTTTTCAGGAATTTTACATTGCTTCTTATTACTATATTATATATACATAAATAACAGAAAATGGCAGTTCATCTCTTATCACCCTCATGCGCTTACCCACTAGTAAAGAGCCTGAACATTCCCTATTGGCTGAAGTTGAAGAGGTGATAATGGGTACTTTAATTTGTTTTAAGTTTAAATTATTGAGTACTGAAGATAATATTTTTCTTTTTTTGTAAATTTGAAGACAAATGAGAATGATGTCTGAATAAATCTGAAAAAAAGTGTTTCCATCATTGTAATAAATACCTTAATTTCACCTTTAAATTTGCGTAAGATCATTCACGTAATTTTATACTTATTTATAAAAAAATGAAAATGAAAAAAGAATAGAATTATTAATAAAATGGCCCCTTATTCCTACTCCTGTGATTGAGCCAAGCGAAACTGGCACCAAGGGCAGCTTCATTTATAACTGCATGAAAATAAACGAACAAAAAAAACGCAAATTAACAGATAATTTGATATTTTTGGAATCTAGAAAACTGTCTTCTTTCAATCAATAATTTCTCAGCAGCTATTCAAGCTACAAAGGTGGGGTTGGTACTGCTCGAAAGAAGGGAAAATTTTTTTAAAAATGTATTTCATCACGAATCGTCAAACAGAAAGTAATACTCGTAAAATGTCAAAATACTTAATCCCATTATTACTACGTCCTGTGTGGCGTATTTTTTTTAAAAAGGTTTTTCCTTTTATCTCTACCATTTTTTTCTCCGCTTGTAAAGAAGGACTTATTTCACTTTCTCGGATAATTTGCATCACGTGCCTTCGGTTTGTGCTGCAAGGATCACACTCGTATTAAAATCACCTACTTTACGCATTTGTATCACAAATAACTCATTGTAAAGTAAGCTCTCTCTTAATAGCTTGAAAAACTTGACCGTATAATTCATGAAATACAGAAGGGGAAGAACAAATAACTACCACTTTCCCCAGGTTTCAAATAAAAAATGTCGGCAACCATTCAAAAACAATAATACACAGGTCTAAATTAGTGTCATATAGTGGAACACTTGGGCATCATTTCGGTTCAACAGACGGTGACTGCGAGAAAACAAACTAAAGCCCATAGAAACATACGCGCCACTAGGCTAACACTCATTAACCATAGGTAATTGCGTAAATGAGACTACATGAGCATAATGTCGAACTTAGTTTGACATTGAATAGAAATGCCAAACGTACTTATTCGAAACAATGAGATTCGATTTTGGTATCCACCCGTAATCCACAAAAAGAACAACATCCACGTAAATAAAAATAGCAACAACAACAGCAACAGCAACAACAATAACGACGACGACACAGAAGCACACGAGCCTTAGAGTATATTTTATAGGTAGGTTTAGGTATACCCTACCAACGTAGGTACCCATGAAAAAATTACATTTTCGTGTTTCACGCATCGATTGGCACGAGAATGTGAGCGAATTTTGATGGAACTACGATTTATGGTTGATATATATAAACATATACGTTATTAGGCAGCACAAAAAAATAATTTAGGGCACGACTAGAAAATATGAATGAAACTCCAGGTATGAACGAGTAAATAAATACCGACATTTTCCTCTAATTTTGAACGAATCCGGAAACTGTTGTTAACAACTCGACTACCTATCATATTTCCCCCTTTTTTTTTTATTATTATCTAATATCATTTATAATTATTATTATTATTATTATTATTATTATTATTATTATTTATTTATTATTATTATTATTATTATTATTAATTATTTATTATTATTATTAATTATCATTATTTTTATTATTTTCATCTTTAAAATAATTTTCCATCCTTTCTTTGGTATGTGGTGGAGAGAAAGTTATTTTATGCGAAGATATTAACGATGGTGAACGAATAAATGAGCAGAGTGGGAAGGTACCTGTATAAAGGAATTCGGCGATTAATTTATAAATCGCATTAAAAATAAAAGTAGGAAGAGGAAATTTAACTAACGGATGAAGAAAATCATGAGATTTCATGTCGTAATCTTGATCAGTAAGACAAAAGGAAGAAGATAAAAATGTTTCTAACATTTTCGATCAATTGAGACGAGTTATTGTTATTTTTTGATGGGTAAACATCTTAGCTTTGGGAAGGGGCTACGCGAGACTACGAGTGTCAGGCGTCAGATCTTACGTCTCGTTAATGTCTTTGGGTGTGTAGATGTGCTGTTGCGAGTTTGCCTTACGTCGATTGAAGTGGAACACATTTCAATTTTGAAATAAACCTCTCATATTTCATTCAATGATTTCTCAAGCCTCTATTTTAGGTACCTAGAGAGCTGGGGTGTATTGCTAGAAAGAGAAGAAAATTTGAAAAATTTCCATGTGATTTTATGATCATCTTTAACAATTTGGAAATTAATAAACGAAAAAAACGGAAATAATAGAGAATTTGCCTTTTTTTTTATACCTTTCATATTTCACTTAACGATTCCTCAGCCACTATTTAAGCTAAAGAGCTAAGGTTGGTACCTATCTTTGGAAAGAGGAAAAACTTTTCATAAATCTGCTATCCACATAATTTTTCTATAATTTCAAGCAGTTTAAAAATAAATAAACGCAAAAAACGAAAATTATAGGAAAATTTTTCATTTTTAGAATCTAGAAATCGCTACTCTTTCACTCCTCTTTCACTCGATGAATCCTCAGTTTGTATTTAAATTAGAGAACTGAGGTTGATATCACTGAAAAGATGAGAAAATTTGTATAAATCTACCATCAATATAATTTTTTCTACCACCTTTAGCAGTTTCAAAATAGACGAAATAAATTTTAAAAAAGGTGTGAGTTCCGCTGGCGCTATACTGGCTATACTCATGAAGGATTGATGTGTACACATAATAATAGTGAGGTTGTGTGTGTGCGCAATTTGAGTCGTAACATTCATGTTGTGGTATCAAAACTCAGGCATAGAATACATCGTGGAATTTGGAAACTTTCACAACTCATTCTTTGCAATTAGCCTAATACTACAACACAAAATTGTGTTGTAGTATTGGTCTATAGCTCAGAACACATTCTGAGCATTTTTTTGCTCATTGAGTAAATTTGGTTTTTACTCCTGTAGGTATTCCGCCAGCCTGGAGAATAGAACCGTCGACTGATGGGAATACCTACCTCTATCGTCACCATCACCAAAATATGGCTACTATACACACGGCCACGGCTTCGGTTAATGGTGACGAGAGTTGACTCCACTTATGTGTGGTCGCCACAACTCCTAACATATGTAAGTCTGATAAAAGTTTGATGACTATTCTTTTGGTAGTTTTCTAGGAAACTGGAAAAAAAATTTTGGTTCACAGTTTTGAGAAAACTACGAAAAAGATAAAGAAGAAATTTTCACAGTGGACTGTCATTAAGTCAGTGAAAATATGGTAAAAATTGAAGTATCTTTTTCTTATTTACGGCATGTGTTACGAGCCTCGTTTTTTCGTTGCATTAATTCATTATTTTTTTCACTTTTTCATTTTTTGTTTTAAATATTAATGTTATGGAAAACTGGCAAATTGGGTTTTCTAAGTTTTTTTTAAAATAATTCCATTGATTGAGAGAGAGGGTTATAATTACCAGTGGCCCCCACTTCGGTTTTGTCACTGCTGGAAAGATATTCAAAATTTCTTGGTTTTTCGATTTTTTAACTTGTACCCACAAAACGAAAAACGTTTGTACTCCCCTGAATGAATGATCGAAGGTATATCCATGTAAAAACCAAAAACTAAGTCTAAATCCTCTTCCCAAATGAAGTTAAATAAAAGTATATAATAGTTGTTTTCGACATGGAAGAAAGTTCGCTAAAAGAGCGAACCTAAAAATATTTTAGAGTCCTATTCGGCTAATGATCAAGTCATGTTTGATTTTCATCCACACATGCAGTTAATATTATCGGAATAGTCCGCCTAAAAATGTTTAGGTCCGTTTTTTTTTATCGAACTCTTTACCATATGTCAAACACAGTTAATAAAAAACAAATTAAAGAAAAATTTGCCATTTTAGTATTTTTTAAAAACATTTACAGGTTTACATATTATCAATCATTATAGCCACAGCGGCACTCGCGTATTTTTTCATGCAACAGATTACACATCAAATAATATAATAACCACCATCGATAGTAATATCGTAATTACTTAGATACTACTCGTATAGTCAACTTATATACTTATTAACCAAATATGGAAACTGATCCGTGACAATCAACTCCACCATTATAGAAGTTATCAACAAAAATTTAAACGACGGCTTTTTTTTACACGCATTTGTAGGCCTACGAGTATGAAGCATCAGTAATCAGTCAAGAATACTTTATTTCTCTCAATTAGTCAGACACCTACAAAGGCTATAAATGAATAATTGATCGCAAAATATTATTCGTAATACGAGATGTAATTATCATTAACCAGCGTCAAATGTCATTAATACCTAGTTATAAAATTTGATAGAGGCACACATCGATAAAAATTATTTCACCGTGAGGGGGGTGCTTCCATGGAGAAAGTGGATAGCATCTTTAAAAGGAATGCGCACGAATGTATGATACATAAACAGAGTCTTACCGAGACGTTATAAGTGTAGTTTGTTTTGTTTGTGAGCGGAGCCTAATAGGTACCTAGTACCTACCTACTTAACAGCGGCGCAAACCTAGTTTTTTAAAAATAAAAATTTTTTGTTCAACCGATAGGATATAAAATAAATTTAAAAAATCGAATTTTTGATTTTCATGCCAATCGTTATTATTCGTCATGAAAATAAAAACCGTAATGGTCTCACTCGCATGAAATTCTGCTTTAAAAAAATCGAGGAAGCGATTTATTTCCCTAATTCTCTCCTGGCTACGCCACTGACAACACTCGTCGATTATCACCATATTGTTCAATTTTTCGATCAAATGAAAAGTTCGAGACTCATCGAATTGACGAAGACACCATACTTCGAAGTACCAATGGATAAAAATTTCGACATAATCATTCTAACATGATAATAAAAATCAATACCAACAATTTTCTGGGGGGTTCTTCCTTACAAATCGTCCACATATTACGAACTGGAATTTTCGACGAAATCACCGATCATTTTCGTTTTCACCCCATTTTCAATCGACTCCTCAACGTAAAGCTAAATTCCACATCCTTACTCACCACAAACAAAACATTGTCCTTTTTTTTGTAAACAAATAATATATTTATACACTTTTTGTTTAATTCAACAGGATACGACAAATAAATTTGTATTGCAACTAATATAGTAACACGAATTCATAAATTTTACGGATAAAGTATTGAAAATTTGCTTATAAAAGAGGAAATCAAGGGAAAATAAAGACAAAAAAAATTGCAAGACATAAAAATGTTTAAAGCTATGAAAAATTATTAACTCGTCCGCTGGTTTACAAATGCCATTGTTTTTAAAAATAAGGACACGAGGAATTTAAAAAAATGTAAAACTAAAAAAATTGCAAAAATTACGATATTTTTTTCGAATAAATTCACGGAATAGGTGGTAAAAAATTTGATAATTCTTTGGTCTAGATGAATAATCTGATACTTCCATTTACTTGGACAAGATGAATAGTAAGTAGAACGTTAGGATTTTCATATCGCATTGATAAAAATATATACTTGAAATATGAGAAATTTTGTAGACGAAAATAGCTAATACAAAGATCATTTATTCGGCAACCAAGCTACTCAGTTTCAATAATTTGTTCGAAACGTATAATCCGAGTTCGGAGAAAATAAAATTACGGTTGTAAAAACGAATCCATTCGGCGATTCGTCCATACTAGAGTCGGTAAAACTAGTTTTATGGACATTCAAATGCTTCGAGTTGTTTCAAAAAGTTAAGTCAAAATATTGAAATTTTTGATAGAAAAACAGCAGATCCAGACTGGTAAAAATTTATTTTAGAAATCTGACGTAATATCTGGATTAGATGAAACGTTATTTGAAATTTTTGTATATTTTGAAAATTTCAAATAAGAAACGAAAAAGGCACAAAAATATACGAAATTACTCGACTAAATGCCAATTTTACATCTTTAATGCAATGCAATGATGGAATACCCGAGTTACGCGACAGAATTTCACAGTAAACCAAAAATTTGGTTTATAAGGGAATCAACACTGACAGTTGAGAGTAATCTGAAACAAACAAAAAAACCAAAAAAAAAAAAAAAAAAAAAAATCGAAAAGCTCAACGAAATACAAATAAATGCCTCAGTCATTTAGGAATGTTGAAACGTTCTCAAAGCCTTGCGTGAATCTGTAACGCTCCGTTGCACATAACAAACACAAAAACGACCTCTCTACACGCCCAAGGAAAAAATTTAAACGAACACCATCGGCCGAAAAAGCGCTGAAGGTAAAATTTGGTTACAAATTAAACTACAGCAGCAAATTACAAGCGGTGAGTCAGTTAACGACCCATAAATTTCACAACTTTAAACAATTAGATCGCCTCCTCGAGAAGCTGATTTCAAAGAGGTCGTCGTACATATCTACATAATATATAATACGAGTATATGCGTATACAATAAATTCGATTATCTTATTTTTTTCTTAAAAAATATCACAGGAACAAAAAAATTTTTTACATTTATATCAAAATGTTACGCCCTCAACTATGAAGCTCGTTTTATGATTTGCACAAAATCTCGTAAGATCAGAGAGGATACTGAAAACCGCACAAAAACACGCATTTAAGATAGTTAATTTTCGGACCAAATTAAAATTAAACTGAATAAAATGTAGCATGAAGTGCACAATACGATCACAAATAGTATATAAATGTATGGGAATGTCTTTACTAATAAAATAATTTTCCCTAAAAGGGAAGTCCATAAAGGCATGATATCTGCCATTTGGATAAAAAAAATTCTTTTGATAGAGTAGTAAAAAAAATAACAAAAAAAAAGAGAAAATAACGAAGATTACCTACATTTCTTTTCCACTTCTAAAATGAAAAATAAAATCAATTGTCGTAACGAGAGGTGGTGATGATGAAGAATAGCATGGCTCACTACAAACAAAAAACGAAACGTTCTGTAGAGGTGTACTTAAAATTAGAGCAAAATTTAAACGACTTTCATTCAATCTATTCACGAATGTTTCGCAAATTCTTAAAATGTTTCCCAGAAATTTTCCTTTTTTTTCCTTCAAACAAAATTCCGACGACAAAAACTGGTCGATGGAAGAATATAAGTTTTATTTTAAACATGTATAACAGAAAATCCGATTATTCGGAGAATTTTCTATACATATCGTTTGCTTTTGCATCCAACAAAACATGATCCATACAATACACCGCATGCAAATACACTGAAATTTTAGTGGGTGTTTTTACGTGGTTCCCAAAATTTCTCCAATCGAAAATTAATTTTTCCTTCCCTACTCGTCATTAATTTACCTTCTTTGCTAACGCAGGAGTATAAACACCTCGTTCACAGCCACAAAAATTAGTCTTAAAAGAAAAAAAAAAAATGTACAAAATTCAAAAAATTTAAGTAACTGAGCGACTTCGTAGACATTATAGTGATTTTTCGACAATAGACCGAGTACAGCCTAAATAGAATTCACGAACAAAAACATAAGAGATACATAATTATACATACAGTATATACAATATATATAATAAATAAGTCGTTGAACGACCAATAACGTACAAATGAAATTTAAAATAACAAACACAGAAAAAACAAGAAAAGTTGTTCGTACAAAGAATCGAGCGTTTACAGAGAGCAATACACATAATTCGAACTGGTAACTTAACTAAAAATAAGACAAGAAAATCAAAATTTTACGACAAAGCTCGAGAAACTTTTCTTTTTTCAGGTAAAAAAGAAAGAATGTGATGTCATGAAACGAAAAAGGTCTATTCAAAACGTGAGTGTTTTCGTAGGCATTTGTAAACCGTATCAGTCTCGAGTTAGAATATTAATATTTCAGTAGAAGATTATTATCAAAAAGAAAATCCGTAATACATTTTATACAGGTATAAAGTTTTTTCACTCGTTCGTAATTTTTCGTATTAAGTCTGTAAACCAACTGAGATAAACGATACTGCAAAATGAGTATTTAAACATTAAACGTAGATTACTTACCATTCCCATTGTCGTAGGCGATATCTGAATCAGTCGAGGAGCGAAAAAATTCGTCATTATGTACACACGAAGGACGAGAAAAAGAAAAGATGCGACAGAAAAAAAAAGGCGATTAAAAAAAAAGCATAGAATACGAAGGAAAAGGACGAGGGGGGAGATAGAGATAAGGAAATACGTTACTTATGGTTTAATGACGACGACGTAGAAGAAATGCAGGAACTATGCGGCGGTCCCGGAGCCGAATACTCTTTAAAACTCGTTAACGTTTTCTTGGCGCTAGAAGAATTTAACTTAGTTGGTAGCCTAGACGAATAGGTTTTCAAAGGAATTTTGCTGAAGCTGCGCCGATTGGCGCTGCCATCGCCGGCACTTTTTATGGCTTTGTCACCGGACTCGCGAGCTAAATCGGCGCACTTGACGCCGGCGCCGAGTGCGCGAGCGCCACCGCCGCAGCGACCCGATAGCGGCGTATAACCGCTACTTGTTCGACGGTCGGTTAACATGAGCGCCGAGTCGGAGACGGAGCAGGCGTACGCCGGCGACGACGGATCTGCGCGCGAATCCGTCGACGCGCACGACTTGGTCGCCAGCGACGTCATCATCAGGTCCGACGTCGAGTAGCTGAGCTTAACATCACCGCTACGCTTCTGCTCCAGCACGCGTTTCTGCGCCTTGGTGCCCTCCAACTCGATCTCCTTCTTCTTCAATTCCAGCTTCAAATCTTCATTCTCGAATTTGTACTTATTCAGCTGCTTGAATATGTTCGTGCGCGATTTGGAAACGCGCTGCACGTGCACCTTCAACACCTCCAACTGGTAGGAGAGGGTGAGCAGGAAGCAGTGCAACGTTTTTGGATCGCACTCGTTCAGTATGCTGAGAACCTTCTCCTTAGACAGAGTGACGCCGCCGCCACCACCGCCATGCTTCGATATAGCCGAATCGAACGACGAAGGCTGACCGCTCACGAATCCGATGAGTATGTCCGGCCTACCAAGACTGGCTCCGACCCCGTTCAGCTTGTGAACGGCATCGCCGAATTCTTTGGTACTGGCGAAGGTGATGACACTGGTGGCGGTTGTGGGAGTGGTTGAGGTGACATCAGGCGTTTCTGCCTTGAAGCCACCTTCCGCTTGGTAAGAAGTGGCATTGTTCATCAGTTCTTTAGTGACAGGATTGACTGGTCGTTCGACTTTGTCACCGAGTGGCGCTTGTTCGTACTTGGGTCTAGCATAGTCATCTTTGAATGGGGCAGCGGCGACTGAAGTAAGCATGGCATGAGCGGCGTTGGAATCAGAACCATCAACCACAACCCCAGCACCAGACCTAACGCTCGCAGCATTAGTGGTGCCAGAGTCTTCATTGGCATCACTCCGATTAGTCGTACCCTTAAAAACTTGCTCTAATTTTAATAATTGGCACTTAGCAAAAGGTGTTTGCGCATTGCGCCACCGGTTACGCATTAGAAAGTTAGCATGCAGATCATTAATTCGGCCATTCACATCGTTCTCCGAGTGAATGGCCAACTGCAGTCTTTCCTCCAGTTCGCGTTTCTCAGCTGACATTGTCTCCAATTCGTTTAACAGGCGATTCGTTTGGGCCTGATTTGCCAGATGCTCGCTTTCGATTTCATTGAGCTTCTTCAGCAACATATCACGCTCTTGTTTCAGTGTACTTAGTTCTGTCTCCAGGAACGCTGTTTTCACAGCATATTCAAAAGTGAAACTCTGCGAGCTGTTCATTACAATGAGATCATCAAGACTTTTGCAGCGCCGCTTTGGGGTCGCATCTTGCACCAGAGACGAACAGCCACCATCTTTACGATTCAACCTACTCCACAGATACTCGACCTCTAGCTTCAAGCGCGTGCCCTTGCTGTGTATGTTGTCAAGCAGGCTGAACAGTTCATCGGCAGAGTCACGACTCTTACTGCGACTGCTGAGCGCTGATAAGTGATCTTTGCTGCTTTCGGTGCAAAAGCCCGAGTCTTGGATAGCACTGCTGCTAGTCGCCGAACCGGATATGTCGCCGCTACGCGAAGCTTTACCTTGACTATTACTGCGGTATCGAGGCAGCAGCGAAGGAACTAACATGTCGGGATCGCTACGCAGTTGTTGGCCCAGTTTGCGTTTGACGCGAATACCTGGTTCCCACTTGGAGGATGGTGAAATTGCGTTTTGCGCTTGCATATTTTGAACTTTTTGGCCAAGCTGCGGAAATGCTTCCATGACCAGGTCGCGAAATTCAAGTAGTGCACCCACCTCGTTCTGAAGCTCCTGCAGAGCCAGAATAGATTTGGCCTGCTCGCTGATGAAGTACTGGAAGGAGGGCAGATCTGCGGCGACTGCGATTACTTGCGATGCGCTGGCAACGTTGCTGACGCTCACGCCAACATTGGTCATGGGCGTGCTCTGTAGCGCCATCTCATTCAGGGAGTCAACTTGATCCATGGTGGTGTGATGTTAGCAGCAATGGTTTAACAACATTTTGACAAAAGCGCGCACTTGTCTGAAAAAAAAAAAAAAAATGACGTAAGTTTTATGCCGTAAGTTTCATACAGTAACACCAACGACAATGTTATTATGACAAAATGGTTGTGTAATTTTTGAATATATGTGTCATCAATCACGGCGATTCAAAGACGACGTAACTAACCAAGTCACAAAATGAGAATGCAACCGTAGTAAATTTTGGGGTTGAAACCAATTCTCATTTTTTGGGTTACTTTATAATCGATTTTTCCCCCTTATTTACATTCCCCATTTACTAGGAGTAATGGGTAATGTTACTTATTTCATAATGTATTGTGGTAAGTTGGCCCAGAGTGAAACCATCATAAGTAAGGCTCTTTACTAGCAGGTATGCGCATGAGGGTGATAAAAGATGAATCGCCATTTTGTTATATATATATATATAACAATTTAAAATTCCTGAAAATACGAACAACACAAGATGGCGGCTCATTTCTTATCACCATCATGCGCGTACTAACAAAGAGCCTTATCAAAAATACTTGTCAAGTTATTCTGTTATCAAGACAACAAAACAATTATTTTTTTGTGTTTCTATTTTTGTAACTGTTACCAGTTATAAGTATGTTTGGAGACAGATTAGTTAGAATACAGAAACCAATAGTCACCCAACATATATTTTTCAGTCATGGATAAACACACCAAATGGATAAAACTGAATACGTTACCATTTGAATCTTCACACTAAAAATATACTATCGAAGAGATTTGTATTTTTACATTCGTTAGATTGTTTTTCATGTCTCATTATGATTCGTTTATTCCAATGATGCATGAATGATATATCATAAATTTATAGGAGAAATATCGCAGTACGTTAGGCTCGTTTTTAACACTGCTTAGGCTTACTGTAATAAATTCAAAAAATAAATAAATAAAACCAACAGAATTTTTCAAAAGGAAAATAATTTTGTTGACTTTCAAAAAGAAAAAAATATTAATAAATCATAATTAGACGATCATCAGATGATCGAGATTACTTACTACATCTTTAAAATACGGAAAAGTAACAAAAAGCCAACCATTAAGGAAAAACTATATACGAAGTATACCATCAAATGAACTAAGATGAACTAAATGACACGTTCGCAGAAACAGAAAATGATCTGTTGCTTATTTTATAACGTCAAATAATGTCAAATCAATTTTCACAACTCCCATTTCCCCTTAGCGCTCCTCGAAATATGAACGAACAGGAGGAACAAAAAAAACAACATCGAAAGAAGTGCGGGGATGTCCATGCACTTTTCGTAACTGTATTTTCAACCAGATTGAAGAAGAAAAAAAAAGTCTGGCAATGACTTTGAAATGCGCGTTTTGATTTAATTTTAGCAGATAAAAGGTTAAAATAATTGAGAATTTTTTATCATTTTCAGTAAATACAGTTACATCCAAAAGATCTCTGGGGACGTCAACGACCGATAAACAGAAGCCATAATTATACGAATGACGCAAAATAGGCGGTTTCCCAAGGGACAAACAACTATTCGGACGTACGTATAACAACCGAGAACTTTAAATCATCGGTAGGGAGAAAAAAATATTGAAATATATTCGACAGGGCGTTGGTCTCTTTAATTTAAGAATATTGACGTAAAATATAACAGCAATTCTACTATCTGCATGAACTAAATTTAGAATCCGGGGATTTCAAGCAAAAATAGAGAATTTCAACGGTTCAGAAGAAAATTTATTCCCATACATGGGTACTATTTTACAAATTTCAAAATTAATGTTCAGTATCTGTACTACCTACCTCTCGCTTAAAGCTTTTTCAAAGACATTTCGAGTACGAAAATACGATATCCGATTTCTGTTTAAGCATGTAGGTTACGGAAGATTTCATTTTTCGACAAATTTCAAAAATGCAATAAACTTATAATAAAAAAGGAAATGCTTTCACATAATACAAACATCCGAGATAAAAACTTGAGGAGATTTGACATGAACAGAAAGCCTTAGATAATAGGAATGACATATAGTTTCATAATTTCACCAGCTGCATTACCCGCCCTTCGAGCACATGTAAGACACTAACATTCAACAAAACTGGTCCATAACTACAACCTTCGGCGAAAACTTACGAACTTAATCACAGCTTCCAGTATTTTGAGTTTTCACTTCTCAGAATTCATACTAAAACCCAAAAACCGAACTGAGAACTCACTTTCAACAGACCAGGGCCAGAAACTAAAACTTTTAGTGAAAACTTTTCAACTTGAAAGTCCCCATTTTTTTTGAACTTTTATTTTTCAAAATCAATAATACAAAACAAAAGAACTAAGAATTAACTTTCAACAGAACAGGTTCGGATATAAAACTACTAGTACACCATTCACCGTGTTTTGCTCGGATAAATACCGTAGTATGACTACCAGATATTAAAAAGTAAAAAACCATATTTTAAATTCAATTACCGAATTCGAAATTTATTAATAAAATTTTATAACAGAAGGCCACGGAAGCCGATGTAAAATTATTAAATATTGAGATTTAAGAAGATTTAATATGGGACATTTTCAGTATCCGAACTTTATACCGAATCCTTTTTTCAGAATGACTATCATTTTGAAATCAATTATAAACAACATATTTTACAGAATCCATTTTACCGAAACTATTTTATCGAAAAACTAAAAATTTTAAAAGCTGTTTATTATTTTTATTTTATTTTTTCAAATATTTGAAAATAGGCATTTCTCTCTATGCCTTTATCGTACGATGGGAGGTAAGAAGAGGTGGAAAAAACTCAAGTTGTCATTTTTCTTCCCTTGTCATTTGGGGTGGTTAGTTAGGCGAGGTTGGTTGTTTTTTTTCTTTTTTTTTTTTTTTTCTCCAATAAAATACGCGAAAATATTTCTCTTTCTATGCTTATATCGTAGAGAGCCTCCAGCCTCTACACTTTTGCACTCCACCCCTCCGCAGACCAACGAGACTTTGGCCTGCGAGTTAGGGCGGTATTCGTAGTCGACACTCACTTCAGGGTTATAGACTCTTGGAAAACGAACAACCTTCGGATATATGGTGACGTGATTATGATTTTTTTTTTTTTTTTTTTTTTGATAAAAAAAACTGAAACCGCATTTTTTTATTCCTTTTTATGAAAATTCAAAATGCTATTTGGAAAAAATACGTTTCGGTGAAAAGTTTTTCCGTAAATTTCAGAATTTTATCAAATAATTTGGTAATTTTTCATTCAGTGTTTTGGATTTTGTAAAATGACAGGGAATCAACATTTTCTATCCATTGTGTTTAGCACTAATCAAAAAATTTGATGATGTATACATTACAGATCTGACAAACTTGTTCGTTCCAGTCAAATTTTTTATTGCTAGATGCTATCAGTTGTCACTCACTGCTGATGGATAGCGATATGCTCATATTTCTATTCAACAAATTTTCTCAAATTTGAGACTATATAGATCGTGTTTTAGTGCTAAAAAACCTCTGGTCTGAAAATTTCAGCAATATTGTCGGTCTGGTTCTTTAGAACACATTTACATATACGTACTATACATGCATACATAAAATTACTGCTCTTATTATAGCATAAGATTAAATTTTGAATCTAATTACAACCCTCCAAATGGAGCTTTTGAAACGAAACTTCTCAAAAACCATCTATGTGGGGCTAAAATTATTTGAATATCTCGTAAGTGGGAGGGGCAGAATTATGAGATAAAAAAAATCTACTTCCATTTATATTAGATTAGCAGTAAATTCGCAACTTCATGGCTCTTTCAAAACCAAACACTCCAAAATACCATGAAAATGAAACTTTTCAGAGCATTTGACCAAAATTTTAAAAGTTGATCCTTTATTCTTTCATATGTGAAGCAATCAAAATCTTTATTATCCTTTTAATTACTGCTTTCAGGGTGGAACGTTAAAATCCAAAATTTACACAAGACGCTCAATAAAACTTTTCGAAGAGTAAACAAAACTTCTGAAAAATATACCTTCATATGTCATATGTAATGTCATCAAAACTTTTGAACTTCATTACAGCTTTCAAAACCTGAATTCTCAGTAGATCTCTAAAATGAACCTTTCAAAATAAAAATGAAACTTATATACTGAAAATAAAACCTTTTAAATTGAAGATAAAAGTTTTCTAAGTGAATCTAAATTCTTTCATATGTGACGAGTATAATTACTACTACCAGATCTCAAAACAAAAATTTTCAGAAGACCCTGGAGATGTAACTTTTCAAAGAAAACTGAAACTTTGCAAAGTTAAACTTTAATTCTTTCATATTATGTGACATCACTGAAACCATTGTGCTTCATTACAGATTTCAAGCAGGAGCTGTCACAACCAAACTTCCCAAAATACCATACAAATTAAACTTTTTGAAACATGAATAAAACTTTCAAAATTAAATCTCGATTTTTCCTTATATTATGTCATTTACATTTCTGAGCTTGATTACAAGTTTCAGAGTTGAGCTTTCAAAACCCAAAAAATCTTTCAAAGCAAAAACAAAACTTTTCGAAGTGAAACTGATTCTTTCATATGTGATTAAAGCTTCAGGGTGGAGCTTTCATAACCAAAATTTCCAAAGTACCTGTGGGGATTAGACCATTACTCGTATGAGGAAATAGGCTCGGCCTATCGACGACAGTTGTCACCTTTGGTGACAATTATTTGTGCCTTGCACGTTAAACCAAATATGAATGTATGTTCGTTTGTACTTGTCTATTTTTGCAGATAAACAAGTTACAAATCTCGGACCGTGACAAATCGATAGATAACGATCTCGGCGATGTCACGGACCGATACGAAGATGCATTCTCCGTACCTTACCATTGCCATAGCAACCGTAAAGTACGAATAAATTATCTACACTATACCTATGTAAATATTACATAGGTGTGTATGTGTGTGTGTAGGGAGCTGGGTATATAAGACCAGAAAATCATAGACTAAATCGCCAGTGCGGAGGTCTTGGCTCCCTTATACCTTTCTGGTATTTTGGCATAAACACGCAAATTGTTCTGTTGAACACCTTCTTTGTTGGTTTTTCTTTCCACGACGTAAGGTATTCCACAGTACTCTAAAAATTAAATTTATTAAAACATGTTAAAAAATTTTCAAAGTTAAACGAACATTCTTTTATATATAAGGTCATTTAAATTTTCGAATCTGATTACAGATTTCAGAGAGAGTTTTGAAAACCGAAAAGACCCTGGAAATGAAACTTTCATTCTTTTATAAAACATGAAATCATTCAAATTTTTAAGCATTATTACAGTTTTTTTGGTGGAGCGTCCAAAACGGAACTTCCCAAAAAACCTGAAAAATAAACTTTTATGGCAAAATATCGTTAAAAATCGACTCACTTCTTCTGATATTTCGTAACTAGGAAAAGTCAAGTTTTTCAGAAAAAGTCAAAGTACACTTCGGAAATACCGTATATTATAAATCTGTATGTAATGCGGTTACACAAATTTAAATTACCAGAATACAATCAACTTCGGCGTTACGACTTGAGACGTTTTCACATTTAATGGGATAATTTCTTTACACAAATGATAATCGTGACAGTGAAAAAACGATTTTATGAGTTCTAAAATACTGAAAACTAATGAGTGAAAATATTTTTAATGTATATTCATTTTAAATTTTGTAATCATTTCTCAATAGATACTAACTTAATTTTTCAGAGGCTCAAAATAATTCACAGTATATCAGATGATTACTTTTTCTTAATTATTTTCGATAAGCTAAAATCAAATTTCATACTAGTTTCCTCATTAGACCCCCCCCCCACAAAGCTGCAAAAATGAATACATATACCAGTTTTGACGTCATTTCGTTGTTTTATCCGTTTTTTTAGGAGAGAGGGAAAATTATGGCAACATACTCACTTGACCATCATGTGGAGGTTTTTGGATATTAATGTGAGGGTAAAGGCGGTAGGGATCACACAGCCAAAGATCTTCCAATATAAATTTTATAATGATTGCAGCTCGTCTCGAAAATACCATTTTGTGATTGTAAGGCTGAGTATCTAACTACTACGTAACGCCATGCAGACTACACTCATATTTCTTTTAATCGTCTGCATTCGAATTTTGTAAGTTTTGAAACCTGAAAATGTAATTTATGCGAAACATTCAATTGAACCTTCGGTTACGAAGAAACAAAATAATTTTCCCACAGGTAAACAAATCTGCGATGGACTGTTCATTTTCGAGTCTGATTTTGAATATTGAAAACTCAGTAACGTAAAGGAAAGGAGCCCACCTTATAAACGCGATAAAATAATTGAATCCGTAATTCTTCAATATATTATTAAACCGTGCCAAAAATAACGCACTCGCAAAAAAATATGCGAAGGATGCAACCATTGTGAGATTTTTGAATACCTAGCTTTTAATGAGATTTTCATTTTGGGTGGGCAACAAAATGCATTCTTCAAGCATTGACACATACATGTTTTCTAAGCAACAACCAGCGGACATATTTCGGACGAAATTTAGCGGATTCATTTTGAAACATGAAACTGATTCCTATCGAACATTAGATGTACCAGCGTTTTGTAAGCGAAAAAAGGGGGACTTTCTCGAAATTATTACACGATTTCTTCCCCTCTATTTATGAGGCACAAAAAAAGAAAATGATTTGTCAGAATATAGACTCATATAGGCTACTTCGAAATGCGGAATAATGCCACAAAATTTCCTCGGAATACATTCATTTGTATAAAATTTATATCTAACTCCTGAAAAATGAACAACCACCAAACTAATAAATGTCAAACACCAACCGAAGAAATGCAAAAAATCACAGTCCAAAAATCGATTTGTCTGCTGTAAAGTTCATTTTGATCACGTTCTTCGCCGATTCCAACATATTTGACGCCATTCTGCAGTACATTATCGAAAAATTAAAACATCAAACTTTCTATCATATCAACGATGCTATTCATCTCAATCAACGCAATTAACAATTATTACTGGGGGGGGGGACATTGGCCGCGTGCCAGGTGGGCACATCCCGTCGAACAGACATATTTGGTTTTAGATAATTTTATAAGGCATCTCGGAATACACGGGGTGCCCATCAACCAGATACGAAATATAGGTGAAATCTGCATAGGCACGACACTATCGACGACCATCATCAAACAGATGGGACACACATTGAGCAACGACAAAAAAGAACATTGAAAATTAAGCAATATGGATATTAGACGTACACAACGTACAAACATACGCATACACACACGCGCACATACGCGCACACATATATGAAAGACGAAAGTTATTCATCAAGATGCGTGGATATACGTAGCCAGAGTTACAAAATGTACCAGTAAAGTCGTAAAGCTGAATTAACAATTACCGCGTGACAGAACCGTTTCGATGTACACCAAAGGGGCACACCACCACCACCACCACCATCATCATCATCATCATCATCATCATCATCAACACCAGCGCACTCGCGTTTCATTACGTTAAGAAATACTAATTTCTGTTGCACGGCCAGAAAAAAAATAAAATTCAACATAATAGCATACAATATGATATGGTTGGGAAAAGAAAAAAAAAAAGAAGAAAAATCATAGTAGAACGTATTCATGGAGCCATCATAAATAACGGGTTTTACGAACTCATGATACGTTCGTGGTGTCCGACGAAACCGACCACATCAACGCGAATCACACACGTTTTTCATCGAGCATATCGCTATTTTCATTGTTGTGTGTGCAAAAAAATATGGACATACAATATATAGAATAAGTGCACTAATAATGACAGAGAGGAAAGGGACGAAGAGAGCCCCAACAACAACACATTCGCTCCGTTATCGATCGCACACGATAAATTCCGACCGAGTTTTTCCACACGCTGACGACGATTTTCCACGTTCGCCTCTGAGCACCCTCTTCGCAGAGAATGCGAAAAATACGAAGTTATTCAGGACGGGACGACGAAATTTGTTGATGAAAATTCAAGGTCTTTTTGTACCCTTCAATTCATCATCTCCCCACCGCCGTCACCTCCTTTATTCTGTTAACCTTTTCCCAATCTCTTGGGTAAAGGTTGACATGAACCAGGCACAGAACAACAACCAGGTATATCGGCGGGGCCAGAATTATACGATCGGCCGCACTGGGCCCACATTTTTATTTGCCACAGATATGGCACGTGAACGAAACCCTCTACCAACATCTCTACATTATAAACGTGTTTGCGTGACGTCAGGTCCTATGAAACAAACTTTTCACCCTTTGAATATTTATTTATTATTCAAAAATTTTGCCGCTTTGAGCCTGGGCTCGTTTGGGCCCTATCGGTAAACTCGCCATTGCATATAGGGTATAGCCTTTTCTCTTCTTTCGCTCAGGAACCGACGTTTACCTGCAAAAAGGGGATCGACGACCTCGGATGAAATAACCCTATATTACTATACATACATACATCCATTCATACATACATACTACAAATAAAATCGATTCAACACGCTAGACAGCACATAGATCGAATGACTGTCGTGTTTAATTCGATACGTTAATTAAACATTAATTGCACAACCGTAAGCTACTTTACCTAATTGGTCGTCGCAAATATGATATGCGCTGAGGCTCATCTGCGTAGTGACACACGCTTTGCACTCGCTTTCCCATGTAAGATTGTGGCAGAAGAACGAGTAGAATTGAAAAATCCAAGATATGTAAAAGGAACGAAAGAATAGAGAATAGAGTTGAAAACAGAAAGTAAAAAAAGTCAATGTAAATGCATTTGAGTATATGATAAAAGAGAGTCAACTAATTAGTGAATTAGAAAATGGTTGTGGGACTACTGAGCCTCATCAAAATAAATAGCATGCATGCATACATAAATACATGCATACATACATACATACATACATACATGCATATATACATACATACATACATACATACATACATACATACATACATACATAGTTACATACATACATACATACATACATACATACATACTGAGAAGTCCGAGATCTGGACCTTCAAATAAAAATTATTTTTTGACAAATTCTGACAAAATAATGACGTCACAATTTAAGACAATTTTTTGAGAGACAAAATTCGAATTCGGACATTATATTATCCGAATTCGGACTCGTATTCAGATGAAGACGTGAAGACAGAAATAAAATCTAATTCTCTTTCAGGCGATTATAACATATTTTATTTCAGTAACGACTCTTCCAAATTCAGACAATTTTAGACAATAATTTGGTTCGATTCGACAGACTGGCGCCATGAGATATATATTAGATGAAGACGAATTGAATAGAAGTAAAAACCCATCGACGGACATAACTGCAGCCAACCTTTTTGCTTTATCTCCGGTCTTTCCACGCTTTGCTTGCGGTTTGCAGTCATTTAATATATTTTATTATATTTTGTTTTATCAGTCATCCACGTGCGTTTTTAGCCTATTGTATGTCGACGTATATATTTCTGCTTTCTGTAATCTTATTGGCTGTAGACATTTTATATTTCCTCTCGCTTTTTATGTTATCGACATCGTATGTTTGAAGGCAATTAGCAGACAATAAGTGGGGAAATTTCCTTAACAAGAAGAACTGATTTGTAAAGACAAATTCCAATTTTAAAATCACTCTCTACTTTGCACTGGCGACACCCGGTACTAGGTTCGTCTTTGCAAATGAGTCCTTCTTATGTAGGTGGATAGCAGCAGGTCCAAGTCACAAGTCGTACGTTTAAGTCCTCACGTTAAGCAGTTTAATGTGTGTACCATCTTCGAGATGCAGAATACGATTCAATCTGATCTACCTTGAAGACAACTAGGATGGTAGTTGGTATTCCAGATAGGTTCAGTTGAAGACAAAGGCAAATTAGGGATGTTCTTTCGTCATGAAGGGTCAGTAGTGACGACACATAAGTCATTCCTAGCTTCACCAGTTGCACATTGTACTTCAAGATGATCTTTTAAAAACACCTGCGAGGTGAAGCATCAGTCGACAATACGATCAGATGGAGTTCCTGGCACCTGCTAGGAGGGAAATTTGGTGTGTTGAAGACAACTTTAAGACAAGCTTGGTTCAAGATGACTGCCTTGCTCTGTCATTTAAAGGCCACGTCGAGCCTTCTTTTTTCGCATAGTGGATTTGACTCCATCTATGTTAGTAACTTTCTCACCTCACTCTCATTTTCAACCAAAAGCTCCGAGACCTAAAGTTTCATATTAGGAGTCTTTTACACAACAAAACCATCACTCATGAAGACACACAATTAGGTGAAGACACAACAATTTTCTGATGGTTTCCCCTACTTGTTGTCTGCCATAGCTTTTTTTTTTAATTTTTTATTTTTCCGCTACACACTTTGCTTTGTTCCGCTTTGTTGACACTATAATTCTTTTGTAATTATAGTCTTTGACAAAATAATTCTGCTATTCGTTTTTGTAGGTTTCGAACCTTGTATGGATCGAAACTTTGTTAGGCTCTTCTATTCGCACAACTTAGCTTATTGCTGATTCATCATATTAATTTGCTGAGGTATGAAGACAAATGTAAGCTGCGTTTTGCCGTGTCTGGAGAAGCTTAATTCAAGTCAAGAAGAATTCAGCCGTAGGACATAGTCAAAGTCAAAAAAATAAAATGTCTTGAAAACACAATTCAAGACCCCTCGATTCAGTGTTTCGGCTGCATGATGCCCTAACTTTAGGACATTGTGACGTCATTAGCATTTAAACACCACTATACATTAAAGGTTGACTTTATGACACGTGACAGGAATCGATTTCGTATGCTTCATAAAATATGGCGACTGTGGCAGGAATCAATTTCGGATGCCTCAATACATAGATACATACATACATACATACATACATACACACAAACACACATACATACATACCTAAAATTTATAGATTCGGCGAATTGGACGTGAATACCGATATTAATAACTTTTCTTATAGAAAATTATGTTGTTTTTTTTTTTTTATAATGAGAAATTTTTTTAAGGACCAAAAACAATAAATAAATACTTACTCGGACATAAGAAGAAAATTGATTTTGAGATACATTCACTACATTTGATAAAATGACGGCATCAAAGGAGGCAGATGATATTTTCACTACAGAATTATTCCAGAGTTTCATTTCAACCCATTCATGGAGAAAATTATAAAGCAGCAATTTTGTCAAATAAAAATTAATTTTTGTACTGAATTGTCGTAACTATAAAATTATATGCGATTCTTTAGGCCAAAAACTGACTGATCAAGAACACTTCATAGTTGAAATAAAAATTTAAAAAAACGCAATTCAAGTTTTAGCAGCCTTTTTTGCACTGATTGGTAGTATGTATTGAATACAAAATTACAGGGAAGCTATCCAATTAATATAGAAGTATAGTATACCTCTAAAATATGATTTCTGTCTATCAAATAAAGTCATCTTCAACTAAGGAGACGAAGCTTTACGGAGGTATGTGAATTTTTACTGAAATTTACACACAAAAATTTCACAAATTTTGTGAATTCTCGGTTTCCTAATTGACAAGCTGTAATTAAGTTTCGAAATTATAATGACGTCATATGTGCAAAAATCAAGGTTTAACTTTGAAAAATTTTATTTATGTTTTGAAAAGTTTAATGACCACCATCACACACTACACATAATTAATCGATATGAGACCGAATTGTTAAGTAAGTTAAAAATTATGTCAAACCAATCGGTGAACATCCGAAAGTTAAATTTTAGACCATAATTTACAGTTTTTCTAATTTCAGAACGGGTTAATTAACGTGGACCGTTTAACTAAAAATAGCAATGCATACTTCAGAGAAAATAACGTTCAACAAAATTTAATGGTCGGAGCCAAAAATATCATGTTTTCTAAATAAACGTTTTCATAATGCCCTCATTCCCTCATCTTTAAATACTTCCTTCAATAAAATTATCGACATCAAAAATACACTATTTGCAGAAAAATTATATTTTTCTGAAGGTAAGAGATGTTTGATAACGATCTAAATCAGTGGACTCTCAAACTGGGTTTCGTCGAAACCTTCGGTGCGGCATTACATCGAGCGTTCCTCGCAAGCCCATTAAATTTCAAACAAGCAGCAAACTAAAAAATTCTAAAAATTAAAATATTGAAGTTGACATGAGAAACTAATGAAATCAAATCATGCATCACATATTGATTTAAAAAGTGTTCCACGTTCCAGAAAGTTTAAGAGCCACTGATTTAGATCTTCATTCGAGGTTTTTTTTTACATTATCTTGCTTAAGACCAATTTTGTTGGAAATAGTGTTGGAATTAGAACACAGAAATGAACGAAAAAACATACAGAAAGAAATATATATGCATACTAGTGATGCTAAAACTATCGATAGTTATTGATAGTTATTATAGAGAATGAGGATCGGAGATGAAACAAGAAAAGAAGATTTAAGCGAAGTTCCGTCCAAGAAGCGAGTGTATTTCGAAAAAGATACATAATTTAAGCAAAGTACATTTAAGATAGATAAACGAATGTTAACGGAAATGAACGAATGAGCGGCGGAAGTGGTAGATCAGTGTAGCCGCGAACAGATATAAATAAATTATGTATTTTATGTAATCGTGTGTTTGTATGAGTGAGAGGGGAGAAGAATTGGTGGTCTCAACACCCCCCTACAATCTTTTGAACCGATCACGACTGCGGGTGTTACAAAAGTGTTTTAAATTTTACGAGTTTTTTACATTTAATTACATTATTACATAGAAAAAAAAAATTAATATGAATTGGAAAAAAAATGTGTAAAAATGCTGAAATTGTGTATATAAAAAAAATAAAAATGGTAACTAAATTGGACGAGTATGGTAAGTACATATTTTGAGTATTTAATATATATATATAAGGTAGATTAAAAAATAGTAACATGAATTTTTTTTTTGTTTTTTTTAGGTAATTAGGTAAATAGCATGCAAATAAACAAAGGTAAGTATAGGTAAGGTAAATTTATTCGAAATGGAACTTTTTAAATTTATTAAAGTGAAATGTTTTATTGTATTACAGGTGTGGATCTGAGATTGGATATGACATGTTATGGATAAAGATTTGGGGATTCCAGGATTTTATGGGTTAGAGAAATGTGCTGCTTACTGGATAAGGCTTTTGTGAGTAAGTCAGCTAATTGGTCTTCGGTAGCTATTTGTTTGAAAGTGAAGATTTTATCGTTATAGGCTTGGGCAAGTCCATAACATTTAATCATGAGAGCTCGAAGACATTTTTGACCTCCTCCGGAAATTACATGTATGACAGAAATATTGTCTTCGTATACTGTTACAGGAGTGTCAATTGAGAAGAATTCACGGTTGAGGAGCCAAGCAAGTTCAATATCCTCAAAAGAATCGTGAAGAGCTATTAATTCAGCTGCTGTGGACGATGAAGCATGAATGTTTTGGCAATGAACGCCCCAATTTACAAGGTCACCATACATGGTAATTAAGTAACCAGTTATAGATTTTCCTTTTTCTAATTCTGTTAAATTTATAGGTTGATCATCAATGTCGGGGGCATAGGATGCATCGACATAGGCAGATATGCCTTCAGAATTAGATCTATAAACTAGTGCAAGATCAATAGTGGATTTTAGGTATCGGATGATACAACGTACATGATTCTTTTTGGTGTCATCAGAACAATTTTGGAATCTTGACAGGTAATTAACAGAAAAGGATATATCTGGCCTTGTGCCTCTAGATACATATAATAGTGTGCTAATCATTGATCTATATTCTTTGTTATCGGTTCCGTCATATTTGCTCAACTTTAAGCCTGTCTCCATAGGCATTTTGGAAGGGTTGGAATCACATAATTTAAATTTTTGGAGAATCTTTTGGATTTGTTGTTTTTGCGTGAGCTTTATAATTTGTGATTCACGATTTCTTTCTATTTCAAAACCTACAAAGTGAGATGGATTGTTTATGACTTTCATTGTGAAACGTGTTTCAAAGTGGGTGGTTATTTCATTAATCCACTCAGGACGGTTGGTTGCTAGTAGGATGTCATCCACATAAATTATCATGAAGGCAATGCCATCTGATTCATCTTTACGTATGTAGACGCATCTGTTGATTTTGGATTTAGTAAAATTGGATGTTGAAAGATGAGTATCCAGTAACTCAATCCAATTTTTACTTGATGTTTTTAAACCATAGATGGATTTTTTAAGTTTTAATAATTTTGTTTTATCTACATTACAACCTAGGGGAATATTTAGAAAGATGTCATTTTTTATTTTGGAATTAAGATAGGCTGTTTTGACATCATATTGAACTAGTTGTAAGTTTAATAGGTTGGTTACGGATAAGATCCACCTAATTAACCAGAGTTGCACAACAGGTGCATAGGTTTCTGTCATGGTGTATTCGGATTGATCCATAAAACCTTTAGCTACAAGTCTAGCTTTGGGGCACATTATTCCTCTTTCATTGGCTTTGGCCGTGAATATCCAACGTGTATCAATAGGTTTGATGTTGGATGGGTGATCTACTATTTTCCACACATTAAGATCTGACATTGATTGCAGCTCATCATTGATAGCCTTTAGCCACTCTTTCTTGAAAGAATTTTGATATATATCACTAAAGCTTATTGGCATACAATCTTCTATAAATTGTGAGGCTTGTTTTAGTACATTGACCCTATAGATTGCCTCAATTTCCTCTTCTAATGGTTTCACTTGTAATTCCTCTGGTCTACAGGTAAAATTGGCTAATGTTTTCGTCTCATCAAATTTAACATCACAGGATTTGTAGGATTTTATTTTTACTGGATCCAATACCTGATAACCTACATTCGAAAATCCGATTAGAATAGTTTTTACAGCTCGGGGTAGGAACTTTGGGTCGAGATGCTCCTCTTCATTCTTCTTGGCTTTGACTGCTGATTGCTGTCTTTGTTCAATTGGAACATGTTTATAGGCAATAGCACCAAAGACTCGAAGATGGGATATGTCGGGTTTAGTCCCGTATAATTTTTCATAGTGGGTAATGTTTCCTAAATTGACGCGGGTCGGACTTCTATTGATGATGTGGGCGGCAGCTAGTACAATTGTGGACCATAATTTGAAATCAATTTTTGCGTCGTATAATATAGCTCTAACTCTTTCGAGTAGGGTTCTATTTTGCCTTTTGACTATAGCATTTAGTTCGGGGTTATATGCCACACCATCATCTAAAGTTATTCCCTTTTCGGAGCAGAATTGTGTCCTCTTTGAATCGGAATATTCCTTTGCTTGATCAGTTCTTAATACGGAGTTGGGATCATTTGGGAACTTAGTATTGAATGATAAATAGTACTTTTTAAACTTATCAAAGGCCTGTGATTTTCTTAATATAGGAAATGCTAGAGTATACTTTGAATAGTGGTCAATAAATGTTATAATAAATTTTTCTCCGTTGTAAGCTTCTTGAAAGGATCCCATGATGTCTGATGAGATTACTTCCATTCTTCTAGTTGGTCTAGTTCTCACACCATGATGACCAAGTTGGGTAGATTTAGCTTTTATGCATATTTCGCATGTGGCAAAGTCATCATCCTTAAAGACCAAAGTTTGGGGCATACCTATGACTACTTTAGATAAGGCTTTAAGGCTTTTGCCACTTAGATGACCTAATCTTCTATGCCAAAGTGTTTTAGTTTTACTAATATTTTTTTTGTGCTTTCTATTTATTCCGACACTCTCTCCATTTAAATTGTCCTCTGATTCGGAATAAATCTCCTGATTGACTGCTTCCACTGCAGTATCTTGTAAATTTTGAGATTGGTCAATGTTTTCCTGCTCTCCTTGTGGATTACTAGTTTCGGCCTCAATTTGTTCTTCAAAATTTTGATTTTGATCATCTATATGATCTTCCTGTTCTAATGTCGTACTAGGGACAGGCATACACACAGGCTCTTGATAGACTTTATGTTCTTCATCTTCTTCCACTATCTCATAATCTATGTAGTACATGGAACCTCTCTTTGGAGCGGTTATTGTGACTTCACCAGTTTGTTTATTTATGATGTCTGCGTGATCAGTGTCTGTTATTATTTTGAAGATTCCAGACTCCATGATTTTAGCGCCTGACCAAATATCCAGGCCTAAATCAGGATAATAATATACTTCTTTTAAGTGAATAATGGAAAATTCTGCATTAGAATTGCAGATGTTGACGTACATAGATCCAACGTAAGTAGGGTTTACAAATACACCTTTTTTAGCACAAAGTGCTCTACGAGTATTGTCAACTTTGCGTATGTTTTTTAATTTTGAAAGATCATTGACCATGTGGTCATCTGCTCCATTATCTAATAACATCGTGTGTAGTTGTTTTTTGTTTTTTTTTTGGGGGGGGGCAGATTTCAATACTGTTGGGGGCTTGAGCCATTGAAATTCATCTTCGATGTCATCAAAACTTAAATGGTTAAGATTTGAATGCAACATCATAGAATATTTAACACAAAAATTGGATTTATCATTTGTTTTATTTTGGGAGTTCGTGTTAGTAGAATTTTGGGATTTCGAGCTACTGTTCTGATTAGGGGGTTGAGGAGTATTACCTGTATTAGACGTTTCATTAGGGCATGTCCTGGACATGTGTCCTTTTTTGTTACATCTAAAACATGTAACATCCATTTGGGAAATGTTATCTTTAGGAGGATAACTATTTGACTTTGTTTATTTTTGTGATCGTTGAGATAACTAGTTGTATTATAATTGGTATTTGTATTATTGGTATTATTATTATTTCGAAAATTTCTAAAGTTTCTTTTATTATTAATCGGTTGGTATGATGATTTGGGCTGATCAAACCCGGGAAACGTTTTGTTAGAGTATTCAATACGATCACATTTTTCTAGTATAATTTTTGTGAGCCTGACAGTAGTTCGTTTTTCTATTTCTAATTGACGAAATTCAGAGAAGACAGTATCAAATGTTTCAGGTAATGACATCATTAATTGATCAATTTCATCTGCTTCAGACAGGGGGTAATTAGCATCACGTAGTTCTTCCACAATAGTCAAAAAGTATTCTAAGAATCTACGGATGGTACCTCTCCTAGGATCGAAGTGAAGTGACTGAAATTTTGATTTTAAAACCATGATGTTAGTAGCTGTCTGGTTTCTATATCGAGCATCCAAAATTTCAAAAATTTGAGAAACAACATCGCAAGTTTTGACATGATGAAGAATTCTTTTGTCAAGTCTTTCAAAAATGTGGGCTTTTGCCTGTTCCTGAGTTTGGAAGAATTTAAGCCATTTGGACGTAAGGCGTTCTTCGGATGAGGTGTAGATATAACTAGTTTCATGAGCAGTAGGAAAAATTGTGGAGTGGCAGCCTTTACCAATTAGGGTGCTTATAACAGTAGCACGCCATCCCTCATAGCCATTTCCACGAAAGATGTTCGAGACTCGATCATTATTTTCAGTATTCATAATTAATGAATTGACTGAAATTTAATTAATTAAAAAAAAATTAAAAAAAATATTACGGATATCAATCCCCAGCAAATGCCGCAAGAAAAGGATTGCCATCCCTGTGTTAACCAAACAATGTATTTTAATGACGATAGTATTTAAATTTGTCCTTGTGTGATTCTCGAGTAGGTCCACTCTGGGCAAGAGACAACACACGTTAAAATTGAGATTGGACACTTCCCTTTTCGAAAAAAAAATATAAAAAAAAATAACAAGACTTATACAACTCAAGATGATTTGTAATTGAATTCAATATATGAAGAAATAAATAATAAGAATGAAAAAAATGAAAAAGTGATGGTGAAATGAAGTTAGCTACTTTCAGACTAGGGAGTTAGGAAAGAAAAACTAAAGATTTTGGATAACAGGGGAAAATTTTGATTTAACACTGTATTTCAACAAAACAAATAATTCAAAATGAAAAGAGAAAAAAAAATTATTAATGGTGATTTGAAATAATTAAGCACCAGATGTAATGTAAGAATGAGGTAAAATAATTCTTTAGGTAATGAGAGAAAAAAATAATTCACAATAGAAAAAAAATTTGTAAATGGTAGAAGAAAAAAAAAATTTGAAATTAAAAAAAATTTTCGTATTTGCGTAATAAATTAAACGAAATTAAGAATTGTGAGATTGAAATTAATTAAAGTATTCGAAGTAAAAGAAATATAGAGTATAAATTCGAAAAAAAAATCGTTAAAGTATTTTCGACACAATTGGGCAACTGCAAAAATTTACAAGTTGCAACAAAATGGTGGTTTGAAATTGAAAACCGCGCCAACGTATTTATTCAATGGATGAAGATAAGAGTTTGTAGGTTCGTTGCACTTAACAAAAGGTTAATGTACAAGTTCGAATGAAAGAACGAAACGAGCCGTGTTTACGTCACAAATTGTACACTCCAAGACAAAAGTGGCTGCAAAATTTTGCAATGAACTTGCCGAAATTTGTACTTAGATAAATTTTGAAAAGGCCAAAATTATTTGAAAATAACGGTATTTTCAAATATACAAGTTAAATTTTGATTCCGAAAGGTTAAATAATGCAAAAATACGAAATAATACACGAAAAATACGAGAAAAAATTGTGAAAAAATTACGAAAAATATATTTTTTATTACCTGTTTTCAGCGGAAATTTTCATTTAATACCCTTTTAACTAGTGATTTTCTAATTTTCAGGTTTGTTTTCGAGGATTTTTGAGATGATGTTTTGGACTTTGATGGTTGAACTGTGCTTCGGTTGTGGAGGACGTACTTCAGTGAGTGTTTAAGTTGAATTTTTGAGGTTTACGTTGATGCCAAATGATGAACTTTGATTGTGATGATGAATATTAATTTTGATGACGATGATTTTTGAAGCTTTTACGTTGGTTTCTGATCAATTTCTGATGGCTCAAGGCGATTTATTACCAATATGATGACTTCGACGAATTAGTTCATACACCAATGGGGCAGACACTAATGATTTTACTAACTTTTGAGCAACACAAGCAGGGCTCTCAAACAGTTAAGTAATTAATGAGTCTTGGTACTTTCGAACACTTTGCCAGATTATACACAAGCAGGGCAAATCCAATTCAGCAAACGACGAAACTCATTGAACGTTTACAGCACTCAAATATTTTTCGAAGACAAAAAAAATTATGATTCAAAAAAAATAAAAAAAAATAAGTTGGAACTATGTTACCCAACACAAAAATGAAGTTACGAAAAATGACTAAAAAAAAACACAATTATTCACGAAAAAAAAAAATATTAAAAGTTTGACTTAGTAAATTCACAATAAAAAATTTTAAATTATTTTAAAAATGTTTCAGGTGCAAGGATTGTTACCGAGCGATGCTACCATATAGAGGATGAGGATTGGAGATGAAACAAGAAAAGAAGATTTAAGCGAAGTTCCGTCCAAGAAGCGAGTG
The DNA here is from genome assembly GCA_011428145.1 of Ericerus pela. Classification (NCBI taxonomy): domain Eukaryota; kingdom Metazoa; phylum Arthropoda; class Insecta; order Hemiptera; family Coccidae; genus Ericerus; species Ericerus pela. Next base: position 575,691 of record WOFM01000034.1, read on the forward strand.
TATTTCGAAGAAGATACATAATTTAAGCAAAGTACATTTAAGATAGATAAACGAATGTTAACGGAAATGAACGAATGAGCGGCGGAAGTGGTAGATCAGTGTAGCCGCGAATAGATATAAATAAATTATGTATTTTATGTAATCGTGTGTTCGTATGAGTGAGAGGGGAGAAGGATTGGTGGTCTCAACAGTTATTGATAGTTATTGATAAAAGCGACTATCGTTTACTATCGATAAATTTTGAAATTAACGATAACTATCGATAGTTTTTTTTTTGGTGTACCAAAATCATTGTAATGAGACATTTGTAGCATCTGTTTCATTTTCATATTTTGCGATGTGTTACGAAAGTTTGAAAATTTCGCGGCTGAAAATCTAGAGTTTAGGTCTCCATTCATGACGCAAAAGAGGTCACGCTTGGATCTCTTGATAGTTGATAAGATTATATATCTTAAAAATAATGCTCTTTGGGTAATAAATAATAATAAAATAAAATCAATAAAATGATAATGATAACGAATATTCCATTATATTTTATTAATTTTTTTAATTTTTTTCCTCTTCAATTTCTCATTTTTAGTATTTTAAATTCAGTCTGGAATGGAGACAAATACTGAAGTAAGTTAAAATTCTACTGCCTATACTACCCTAAAACTTAGAATCAAACTTTACCAGACCTTTAAAACAGGAAAATACGAAAATTACTTTGAAAAAAAAAAAAAAAATGGTGAAAAACTATCGATAGTTATCGACAAATTGGCCAAAATTATCGATAGTTATCGATAAGTGAAAACTCCGATAGTTTGCATCACTAATGCATAGAAGGAAACACGAATCTAAATTAAAAAGATACTAATCTATTTTGGTGATTTGTTTATTATATTTAGGTAATCTGCACATAATCTGTTATCTGGGAACAAACTTCAGACAAGCAAAATTACTCCAAGGGTGCGCATTCACTAGGCAAATGCTGCGAATAGTCGCGAACAAAATGGACCTAAAAAAAAATACAAATACTCGGTGGGTCGTAGATACGAATTTTCTTTGTAACCCCACCAATTACCGACTTCTGATGGGAAACACAGTGCGCATTCGAAGTGTTTGCGAATCTTCGCAAACCAAATAAATACGCACCAAAACTTCCTTCACAAGCAAATATCAACGACAATGTTGATTCAAATGTCGACAATTCACCAACGTCAAAATTCGAAATCAATCTGTTAAATCAGGGGGAAAAATATCGTAAGAGTCTACGGAATTATTAATTTACGACGAAGACGGACAAAAGCGAAACTTTGGTAAGGACTTTCATTCCTTTGCCACACACCACGTATCCAAAATTCTCCAAATTAGTTACATAACAATAACAAAAAAATATGAAACGAATTAAATCCGATGAACAAATTTCTGAATAAAATAAGAAGAAAAAAGTATTAGCGACAAACGTATTCGTGAAGGTCAGGTAAAAACACCTCATACATACGGTATTATAAACGATTTAAAACATAAAGCAGCAAAATACTTTCACTTTTCATTCATTTTCATGTTTTACTACGCCTCGTCACTGAAAATTGCAACGTCTTCATTTCGCCGCTGAAACATTATTTTACTTTTTACAGAATAAATTGTTAGAAACTTTTAATGAACAATATTTGCCACTTATAATAGGTGAAAAAACAGAGTGAACTAGATTAGGTAGACGATTTGAGAGCGGCGATATTTCACGAAATTATCAGCAAACGCGAATGTAATGCAAACGTTTATAATCAAAATTGACAGCACAAATGCGCAGCTAAAATTTAAAAACGCTGGAAAAGTTGCGAGGACCATTTTGTATCTGAAAATTTTTTCTCGTACGCGAAATAGTTGCATCACAATAACTTAAAAACACGATCTAGTTCAACTACGGCTCATAAATGAGAAATAAAAGATTAATTTTTTGAAACTCAAAAATGGTACAGTAATAAACAGGATACCTAACTTGATAACCTCACAATCGAACGATTATAAGAAATCTCACCTTTGGCGGGTATATTTTAATTCGATATTTATTCGGCGGAACTGAAGAAAAGAAAAATTTAATTCAGGTAATTAGAGAGGCCGAAAATTTTACAATCATGAAACTTCATGGCGAGGTTCAAAGCTTGGCAATGACGTCCACCAGTCGAATTACTTCACTGGACGTAGAAATTGAAAATTTAATGCCACAAATAAAGCATTAATAACGTGTAAAATTCATAAAAATAAAAACACCATTAAATACTACGATAATTACATCCGAAGCGGCGTACGAATGGAAATACCTAAAAGTTTAGAAACGGAAAAATGTTCATTTTATTAGGAAGAACGCAAAAACTAATTACTCCACAGCTGTAAAGATTCTCTTTGTGGTTCAACGATAAATATCGGAAGTCTTTTGCGGCAAACATCTGTTTTCATTTGTGGAAAATTAATGTTATCATTTGCGGCAAAAGTAATATCTTGTATAATTCGGTGAGATGATGCAGGAAGGAATGTATGCACCAGTAACATAGCTGGATTTTTTGGAGAGGGTCACGAGGGCATGAATGCGCCCGGATAGTGTGTGATTGGGTATAAGGATTTGTTCTGCCTTTTGCTGGCAACTTATCATCCGGTAGAATAGTAATTTTTCTTTCCAATTTTTTTGCGACCAAAACTTTTTGGCGGAAGCATGCGCCACCAGTCGGGAAAATAAAGATGAGTCAAGACTTTTTCAACTAAATGAAAGTAGCTACCAAATAATGAAGATCAAAACTGCCTTGTAATTTTATAACATTTTTAATAACAACGAATTAAATTTGAGGAATGCGTCATTCGCTGGAATTCTTTAAATGAATAAATCGTCACATGTGCACACAAAAACATACATTCCTCGCAGTACCCTCATCTTATACTTTCATAAACTGAAAATTATTATTTTTGGGCGCGATGATTTAAAATGATACTTTTCGGTTGATCGAATCTATTACCATAGCACACGAAAATGCAAACTACTCAATTTCAGAATTTTCTTACAAAACAATAAATTTGTACATCGCAATATTGAGAACGCGAAAAATTATTGAATACCAGACGTCAGCCGCAGTTTTGCCTACGCCCGCGATTCCCAGTTCTTCGTGTTTTGTCATTTGGCCTATAGTTCAACATTTCCTCCCTCTCCCACAAAATTTCGAAATAGGGCAAACAGCAAAAATGCGAATCATGAATAGAGGCCTCAATAAAATATGCGACTGTTTAAAAAAAATATTCACCAGCATATAGAAGCCGAGGGAGAGATCATTTTTTTATTCTCTTTCATTTGTTTTCGTTCATTTTTGTACTGCCATGGAAAAAAAAAAGGTAAATGATGAATTCTGGAAGAAATGGAAGATGGCTTCAAACATTCCTCGGCGCAACACAAATTTATCCTGGAAATTTTCTCACAATCTGTTAAGCGGTTTTGAAGTTATGGGCAAACAAACATACTTCTGGTTTTATTAGTATAAATTAGACTGTTCCGCTTTAGATTCAAAGTCCATACTAATGAAGGAACCTGAGGAAGGAAAGACCTTACTCAGACAATTAAATACAATAGAAGACGCATGCCTATCTAAACACTGTTACAAAAAATGGCACCACTTTCGAAGAGGTGTCCTCATCCTTTCAGTACCGAATTCACATTTGTTTGCCCATATTCGGGGTCCATTAACAATGATAAGAATTTTTTTTATGTGTAAACATCTTAGCAGTTGGTCTATGGTAAGGGCTAAACGAGAATTACAATTGTTAGATTCATGTAACTGTAACGTTTACAATTATAACTCTCGTTTGTGTGTGTTATATGACATGTAGGTGTGTGGTTGTGTGCATGCAAAATGCGTTGCACATGCAAACAACCACTTTATGTTTACACATCAATCCTTAAAGAGTATAGTCCATACTCGTCCCATTTTTCTCAAATAACTGAATTACATGTACGAATAAATGTAACTGACAATTTAGAAACCACATCAAACTGAATTTTGTGGATTAAAATGTGACAAAAATTGTACCAATCCTTAGGAGTGGGTTCGTCTCAAGAGCAATGCCATTTTTCATCTCTCATGCATTCTCTATTATATTTAATACTCAGTGAAACTTACATGAGAACACTTCATGTGATTTATGAAGTGGTTTCAGTAATAGAAAAATTAGGAAATTTAATACATACGACAAACTTAAAACTCTGTTGCACAAAATCGGGTCATTTTGTTCAACCAAATTTCTTATTCAAATGCATTTTTATTCTCAGTTTAGAGATTCTTGGACAATAAGGAAATGTTTGTAAAGTATATCTTAAATATGGAAGCTGTCTGAGCAAGAACCTTTATATACAAACTGCTCTATACAATGGCGTAAGTAATAGAATTTGTGAATGCTCGGTTGTTTACCATTACTGAGGGAAGGAGTTACAAGTTTTTTTGGGCTCTCACAGGTTGAACACCCATAGCCCTCTAATGACTCTAAGACTTATTTCACACGATCTTCGATCTTTTAGTTATGGATAAACATGTAAATACACAAACCCATACCAACAGTAACACCTAAAGCCCTAAAATGAACTTGAGTTTCACTCGATTTTATTGTATTCATAGCAACGTATTTAGATAACTTCAAATTCACAGGATCAAGAGACGGAAAGAAGATGAAAAAAGAGGCATGAGTTCGGTTAGGGCATACTTATGAAGGATTAATGTGTAAACATAAAATAGTGTGCTTGTATGTGTGCAACGTATGGCGCATGCACACAACCACACAAATACATTTCATATAACACACACACACACACAAACGAGAGTTAAAATTATGAGTTACATTTATGCAATTTAGCCCCTACGGTAGATACCAAGCACAAAGATGTTTACACATCAAAAAGACTTAATGCGCATAATTAGGAAATCTAAATTCATTTTATGGTTTTAGAATGATGGCACATTCGGTTAATATTGGCAAAATAGGACTACTGGGTGTCTAGTATTAAATGATCGAAGCACATGATCTTAATCTCACATCTAGAAAAATGATGAAATTGAAATTTTGGTAAAGCAACAGCGAGTAACTTCGGCTTACGATCAAAATAAATCATAAACTAAAATTAAGGCCCCAAAAATCTCGCCTACCACCATTTATAACAAAAAACTATATAAAAAAACAATTAATATTGGATACAGGGTTATGCTTCTTTTCAGAATCCTAAAGAATAGTAAGTGAGCAAAAGCCTTTCAAAAATTTCAGAAGGATTAGTATGTTGACATTTCAAATCCTTTCAATTAAAAATCGGTTAAAATCGATTCCAACTGTAAATATTTGCTTATAAACAATGCTTTAACCCAAAACCTATCTGTATCAATAAATCACTCGATTGTAGGGCAATTATGACAAGGTGCTTCTTTCCCGCAGTAAAACAATGATTAATATTGGACATTCACATAAAAATAATCCATCAAGAGAGGGGGCGGGATATGGTTGCTTTTAAATTCGCGGAAATTATGAAAACAACGATTCTGTCTTTATTCGGATGGAACAATGAGAAATTTCTCATTTCTGAAAATTTGAGAAAAAAAACACCAACGAAAAACAAATCAAGAAGTTAAACATACACGAATGTAGGAGAACCATTAATACAAAAAGAAAGAAGTTTCAATTAACCCTTCAAGTTCGATTCCGAGTACTTCGAAAAATTCCAACAGAATAAATTAAACGGCTTAACATCTTTATTTCTCTTTTCTTGGACGAATTAGGCAGCGTGTACGAGTACTCAACTCGAGTAATTTTCAAAATAGCGACACGTGGGCTACACGAAATCAAAATTCCTTAATCTAGCAACAGGACGAAACCGACGTAGGCCCAGCCAGGATAATTTCTTTTCGAAGAAGCGATAGTTATTCCCGCCAAGAATTAAAGGCCAGAATAGAATTTCACCGATGAACGGCTCGATATCGACGACGAGTAGACGAAAATTACAGATCTTCAATCGTCCGGAAGGCTTGGAATTGGGTAAAACTTTTTCAACCTACGGAAGCCGCACTAGTAATTATACAATGCTGGGTGACTCATTCGCAAAGAACTCGTAATCCTTCGATGTGAAGCAAAAATTTAAACATTAATTTTAATAATGAATACGTATTCAAATACGTGCATACATTTTTACTTCGATGTGAGCAAAAAAAGTAAACTGCAAATTGCAAACGAACACAGCTAAAAGCAGAAGTCAGCTGGTGTTTCGGTAAAAAATCCTTCAGAATACCATCAAATTAGTGGGTGGCTTGAAATATGAAAACACAGCGTAGACTTCAAAACGGTGTGTGTATAAATGCCATGGAAATGTAATCCGAGTAAAGTTGCTGGCAAAGCGGGTTTTTCGAGTGGGAATCTTCACGCTGAAATCACATAGGTAGTGCTTCCTACGAGCGTTAAAACAGTGTCAAAATAAAATGCATGACAACGAGTGCACTTCCCACTTTTTGGAATAATGTGATTAGGAAATATTTATTTTTGCAACATAAAATAGAATATCTTTTGTGCGAGGAACAATGAAACGATCGCACGTTTCGAATAAGTTACCTTAAACGAATAGTGATAATTTTTTTTCTTTTCATTTCGTTATTTCATTCTAGCCAATTAAATGTAGAAGGAGAAACCGATATGCCAATATACGAAAGAATTTCTAAAGAATACTGAAGAACTGTGGTTATCAATAAAAATGATTGAACAGGTTGGATCGAAATGACTTTATATGCGAGAAACATTGATACATAACTTGGTAACAGCAAATTAATAGGGAACACATTCAATGAAAAATTGATCTATTTATAATGACATATTCGTAATAAGTTAAAAAAAAAACATTCTCAACATTTGAAAAGTGAATTTCACACAAACGTATTTTTTGGCAAAATTAGGATAAAAAATTCGGAGCCTGGAAATTTCATTCACTCTTTGCTTTTAATCTTGGAAAAAATTGTCTCAACTGGACCTAAACGGGTTAAATTTGTACAGCTTCCTTATCGCAGTCCACAAGTACGACGATAAGTGTTGCATAGACCCATAGCTGGGAAGTAGGAATACGAGGTTTTATTTTCAATGGTTATTTATCACAAGATGGAAACCGAGCACCACAGCAGTGTGCTTGTTCTGCAAGTAGGTAGTAGTTTTGCAAACAGAATTCTGGATAGCAGAATGCCAATTTCATTTTTTGGAACTATCTTGATTCTGTACGACCCATAGGAGCAAATACGGTTGAGAATTTGAGAGACTCAAGCTCCCTTGATTAAAAAACTGTACCAACCCGTGGGGGTGAAACTCCCACACCCCTTTGAGGATCTTTTTTCCAACTATCCTACTGAATACAAAATTCAATCGTCTATAATGTCATCTTCTGAAGAACAAAAATTAAAAGTTCTTATCAAATAAATTGAAATACATACGCACACACACAAAAAAAACTACAACATAACTTTGCTAGAAACTCAAGTTTTCCTCTAAGTCCACAAGTTAAAATCCTGAGATCATAAATTTTAAATCTCAATGCTAATGAAAGTTATTGAAAATATAATCTTTACGAAGAATCATTTTTCAAAAACATGATAAATTGAGAACCTTAATTCCAGAATTCAATCGATTAAAAAAAAAAAAATTAATTTAGTGTGGAATCCTATACAGAATTTCTTGACCCACCACATGAGCTCATAAAATTAATCCTAATTTGTCTCTCTTTGTGAAAGATAATAGCCCTCAAAAACATACCTTAGAACCAAAACTCCATTATCCAATGGATATTGTTAGTTTTGACTTCAAGGTAAGTCTTCTATTGCACAGAATATCTTACAAATACATACATTATTTTGGTGTCTTATATAAATGTTCTGTTTAGTGAATTTTCCATGACTTTTAAAAATTATCACAGCACAAATGAATAATACCCGCTTCGCAATTATCATTTCAGTACTACAGCGGATTTTTTTTTATACTCGTTTACCACAGTCACTAACTCAACAAAATGTGATGTAGTTCTTGTACTAAAATGTAGGAGTGCTGATGGTTGTTATCAGTTATCCCTTATCAAGGTGCTTCTCTTTCAACTTAGTTACTTCCCAATTAAATAATCCTTAATATGGCGTCCAGGTGGTTTCGTAGCTTGTCAGTCCAGGGTTGGGCATAAATCCACTAAAAATAGATTCCAACATGAATCCGTGAATCTACATTTTTTGGGGGATTCGAATATGATTCGATTCATTATCACTTTTTTGGAATTCAAATCAGATTCGAATAAAGTGGGTGGATTTGTGGATTCAAATTCGGATTCGAATCCACAAATCTGGTTGCTCAGCTCATTGGGTAGTTTTTTTATTGCAATGATCTAAAATAGAAACTACTGTAAGAAAAATTTGAATTTCATTATTCTCACATTCAAAAGCGAATAGACATCATGTTTTTTCAAAAAATTTTAATATTTAAACGAGCTGAAATGATTTTCAATTCCGATTCTTTGAAGCAAAAAGTAAAATGAATTCTTGATCCCTGGAAAATCATTCAAAATTTTGGATCCATCTAATTTGTCAAACAGATTTGAATAAAGTTCACAAATCCAGTATCTTTTTTGGATTCGAATCACTGATAAAAATCCAATTTGTCAAAGTGGATTCGAATCATGTTCAACTCTGCCTTAGTCAAGGGTTACCATGTTCGAATCCCCACGGTTGCAGGGTTTTTTCTTTTCTGAGTTTTCTTTTTGAGTTTTGGACATGAGATGTGGGTGGAAAGAGTTTTACTCAGCTTATAAAAGTACATTTTGAGGAAGTAATTTTTATGTAAGCTATTTCTTCTCAAGCATATAAGACTTTAATTATGATAATATTTAGCATCATTTTCTCCGAAATCAATATAAAATATAGTGACATTTGTGAAAAAACTTACTCCTTGGAGGTAAAACTCACATCATCTATTCTTTATACTGCAATATTTTCCCCTGAAATATCATAAGCATGAAACTTTCAGCCAAATTATTTATAATACTGGTAAGGAACTTAAAAAAGTTAATTTCGAGCATTCACACTTCAGGGAGAGCCTTACACATTTTTTGCTTCTTCTGAAAAATTTGGATTTTGGATAATGTGAGTTTTGAAATTAGGGTTTTTAGTTGTGAAACAAAATATGACTTTAATTTCAATTTTTTATTCAGTTTTACAGAAACTGTGGGTCCTCAATTGAATTTCATATCATCAAACATGATTTAATTTGTAATTCTTTGAAAATTTCAAAATATGTAGTTAAATCTTTCAAAACAAAATCGAATAATGGATCTAAATAACAGTTTTATCTAAAAAAATTCTTCAAATACAGTTTCAAAAATATCAGAACTCATTTTTTTTTCTGGCTCAACATTAAAACTTTTTCATGAGCCTTGAGTCTACTAACTTGCAAAGAGAAAGAGAAAAGACCAGAAAAACTATTTTTACACCGAAATTCTTATTTCGGATACTAATAGTTCGGTGAAACGAGAAAATCTCGTCTTTGGTAATGACAAAAGTCAAAATCATCAATTTTCTACCAGTAATTCAATAATTCAAAAATTTAAAAAGGACCTAACCCCCTGCATAAAATTAGAATCACCTGGGGAAATTTTCAATTTGATATTTCAATCAGAAACAACAAGTTAAGGTAAGAAAAGGTAAAGTGCATACAGACCTATATTTCTAAGAAAACAAAACAAAACAAAACAACAACAAAAAAAGTCCATCACATAATATGTGTATATTAATTCACATATAACGTAGGTTTGGACATACAAAAACGATGAAAACTATTACAATTGTATAGTAACAAAATAAACAACTCATGCGTCACAAATTTACAAACAGGGAGCCTTGTTTACAAACATCGATTATGTTGTTCGCGAAAGTTGAGCCTAAAATTTTTACGTCTCTCTTAAAGACACTAGATCTTGCCATTCATTAGCGATCGCCTAACATAAATTACCAAGATGAACGAAGCTCGAAAATTGAAGCAATATACACAGACTAATTTTTACAAGAAATACACGGTGAAATAAACCGCGAGGCGAACTCGATATAATAAGTTAATAATGATGTTCTATATTATCGTCTTTCCTGGATAATATTGACGCTACCAGACTTCCTAGCAAAAAAAAAAAAAAAAAAAATTAAATCGCTAAAAACAGGGTCATCATACCTAATCATTAAAACGCGATTGTAGCATCAGAATATTGACAATAATGAAACATTCACTTTCACCAGCAATCAAATATTAAAAAAGAACCAAGTACACAACACAACTAAAAATAAACGGATAAATCCTGTCTTCATATCAAAATTTAACAATTTTAGTTTACTAGAATATACACCTCCATGTGTTGTTCCATCGAACGAATAATTTATTCCAAGTTCCTCTTCAAGGTTATTTTTCAAGTAGTGAATAACTAAATTTAATGTAATTTTTTGGATAAACTACTTAGAAGAAAAAAGGAACATTTGTTAACCAAAACTGCTCAAGGATTTTAAAATTTATATTTTCCCCATATGACAACAAGGCACGTAAGTACGTAAAATTTTGTAACACACCAATCATAACCTTCAATCTGCACGAATAAACTGTATTTTCGACATAATAGAAACAATTCTGTAGGTTGTTCGATGTAGCAATACCATAATAAAGCACTCGTGTAATGGTAAAATTGTAATTAACGTTAAAACAGCATCTCTCCTAGTGATAAATATAAGAAGGAAAATAATGCAAAATAGCCATAAATTATACGCCAAAATTAAACTCAAACAGACGACTGAAGAATAAAGGAAACGGCAGTTCACACATTTTTTCGAGAAAAAAACAATGATTGTAATATGATCCCCAGGACCTTAGATGTATTTTCCCGATCAAAGATAATTATAATTCAGATTCAAATATTGGTTTTAAAAACTGCAAAAGTATCGTCATTGGAATCTTTCAACTTTATTTGAAGGATTTTCGAATTCAAACCAAACTAAACACATTTCTCATCTTAATTTTCAAGCAAAAAATTTTTTTTCTCGAAAAATTGACTTAATATAAAAAACATCTGTATTATATTCAAACAGTTGTTTCTTGACATTCGTCTACTTACATCTATTTAATTTATCATCATTAGAAGATGAGCTCAAATATTGAGAAAACAACACGCCGGATTTTTTTTACTGAAATTCGAAGTTTTTTTTCGCATTTTTTCTACTGTAACACCAGCTGATAAGTAAGGCCCAAATATTTGTAAAGAGAAAAATTTAACACTGTGACTATAAGTCGAAATAAACTTGCAAACAGAATAAAACAAGTCTGATTCAATGGTAAAGTGATTAAGTTTCAAACATTTCTTTTGAAAAAAAAGTAAAAGAAAAATATACTACGTCAGTCTCATGGGTTCTTACTAATTTTCTCAAATCAGTTTTTCAAATCCAATTCAACCTCCTGTGAAAAAAAATTAGTGCTGGTTTTAAAGAAAATATAGTCTGGTTATAAATGGAAGGTTGGGTTTTCCGAAAAAAAAAAACCTTTTTTCCACTTTTACACAGTACAAAAGCTAACACAAATGACCAGATGGTTAGAACCCGCACTCAGACATCACCATCATAAGTAATGTTACCGAGAAGAAGAGTAACAATGAATTATTCTCTAAGAAAAGGTTAATCTGAACTCTCCAAAGGAGAATTTTATAACATTAATAATAATTATTATATCTATAAAGCCTCATTTGAATGTAAACAATTATACTTCATAGTCAAAATTGTTTCAAATTTCATTCAAAACATCGAACCGAAAGAAGGACTTGAGAAATAATTGGAAAATGTAGAATATAAATATTAACTTTTTGGAAGAAATCAGAAAGCAATAATTATGCGATTACTGATAAAATTCAAACGTTTCATACTCAAAAATCGACAACTCCCCATTCAAATCGTTTTCCGGTGACGAATGAAAATTTGAATTCATTGATTAGGCAAGAATACATCCAAGTTCCTCATATTTACTCTAATGAGAATTTCACTGCACTTGAAAACTGATAAAACGACAATTTCAAAGAAGCATAATCGGATCATGTGATAACACTAATGACCCGAACCTTTTTCGTAAACCAATAACAAATGAATCATCGACAATAACTCAATTGCAACGTTCACATAGTAAGGTAATGGACGTTAAAAACAAGCGCTGAATTCGTGAAAAACGAACCAACTCTGTGAATAAAACGGTTCGTTTACAGCTAAGTAAATTATTCTGAATTATCTGTTCACAAACGATTCAACATTCGATTGTGGTACGCACAAATAAGATATTTCATTGTTACTGTAATAACTGATTTTTCTTAGCACACTAACTAGAGGTTGATTCAACCACATAAACTTTTCAAGGCTCCTTTTCCCATTAACTGAAATTTTCACACAAATACACTTCCTCAATACACAGTTAACAAAACTGATATTAAATTACGCCTCAGTCTTCCGGGGCTATCATCCAACCACGAGGAATTTAGCAAATGTAGAATAATTAACTTATCAGCTCGTGTTCAACCATTAAAGGCAGCATAAACGTCATCTATTCGAAGAATACAGAAATACTTACTATATTATACTACACTTACTAACCGGAAAAAATTCATAGTGAAAATGAGCTAGCGATCATAATGAAAAACACGGTGCTTCAGTACAATAATCAGTACGAGATGGACCTGAAAAATGAGTCCAAGTCATAGAGTTACTGCTACATGACAATCTTCACATTTAATTGGAATAAATAACAGATTCAATATTTACCCGTAGTAAGAAACTCGAGTTATCCAAAAGATTCCATCACGATTCTTCATTAGCAACGTTGTAATGCGTCACCAAACCGGGAGTGAACCTCTGATGAGGTTTTAAAACCATAAACTGAGCAACGAAAATGACGAGCTAGAAAATAAGAAAATTACTATAGCGACAGAAACTTCATGAACCCATCGTATATAAATCGTGATATATCGGCCAAAATTAATTGTTTAAATAAACATTTCAACTCTAGATTATTAAAAATTTGAGGGGAAAAAACTTTATCATCGCTAATAACAAGACTACAATACCACCACTGATAGGTTCAACCATCAAGTGAACTTAATTTGTTTTCACTTCTCAATTATTCGAATATTTCACGGAATCAATATTAAAAATTACTGCTCCCAATAGTCACTTTATTACGACTGAACTAACAATTTTAACGATGATCATAAAAATGGGGAGAGATTTTCTTATACGATAAAATATAATATAGGTAGCACAGAATTATAGATAGTGATGTGATATGAATAAGAAAAGGCTTAACACTTACCAGTAAAAGGTAGTATACAATTGAGGCGATCACATTTTTCGAGTTATAGAACATTTAAAAACGCGAAAATAAGCCACAATTGGGTTCAGCATTAAAAATTATAGCACAGTAACGATACCATTTGAGTTTTATCTAATTACTTCATAACGAAGTAAATTAATCTCAATTGAAGACCTCACGGATAGCTATGAGAATGCGGAGGGGTGCATGATAAAGACACAGAGAAGTCACCTTCCAGGATGTATATTAAGATGGAGAGGACACGGAGCAGTTTTAATATGGGATTGAGTGTTCAAATTATAGATGCCGCGTACTGGCGTACGAAGTACCCTAGACTGAACTCCTCAACCAATCAGAATCGAGAATCATTATAAAAGAGAGGTACTTTGCACGCCAGTGTTTATAAACAAATGCACGTTTCGAGATTTTCCTCTAACCAGATATTTAGTTGGAAGTACGCTTGTTTGTAAAAGCTTTCTATAGGTAGGACATCAAAACTACCTATTTGTGGTCTCCATCATATATATATATTCTCGAAAGTGAAGGTGATTACTGTTAGATGTCAGTAGTTGGTACTACTGCAATCAAGATCTCCCACAGTCAAGTTCTCGTTGTTTTTATCTGTGCTGCTATATCATAAGTTGTTTTCTGATCATGAGGTGACGCTCACTTCTTGTCTTGTATTCAATATGGCGATAAGACTATAATTATGTTTAATTATCTTTTCAATAAATTAAGTTACTTTCTCACGTTTTTCAAGTTTATTTTTATGATTTAATCAAGTGAAACCATATTTAATCTGAACTCAGTTGTTCGTAATTGGTGTCGGAATTAAATATAAAGTGATAGCAGAGTTCAAGTGTGTATGCGTGTTTGCGCCTTTGTTATCGTCAAGAATTACGTTCGTATTTTATGTTACAAAAAACCTCAAGTAGGTAAATTAAGATCGCTTAATTTTTCAAGTTCGTGTGTCAAGAAATTCGTAGGTTGTGTTTGTCGTTTTCGTCTTTTTATGGCTCTGAAAACACGTAAAGGCCGATCTCAAGTTCCTGCTCTTCCTCATGAAGAAGAAGCAGGTATCAAAAATCAAGAAGGTGTCATTTAATCCGGTTGTGAATACAGTGACAACCGATACGATAGACGAGATCGTCCAAATTCAAGATTTACCGCTTGTTTAAGAATTGTCCGATACGGCTGGTGAAATCAAGATGTCTTCAAGTACTGCGGCTGAACCAACCATCACTGTTACTTTCTCGGATTCCAGAAAGATAGTCAAGAAAGTTCAACTGGGGCATTTGACTTCACCATCCATTGAGCCGATTCAAGATAAAATAATACCGTTACGTATGTTAAGTCAAGATATCTCGTCTACGTTGTTCTCAAGTGTAACGGTATAATTGTTACAAAATGTATACGACACATATGATATTTTATTTATAGTGTATATTTCAGAAATATATACATGAAAATATTACGATGTACAAAAAGATGTTGGTATATTAAAGGTAAGTTAATGAATGATTAGGCTTAGATCTAAGGGTATCGATTCGAATGGAATATACATTGGTGTCGTGGGGGATATACACTGTGATTGGTTGTTATAATCTACGTAATTTAGAGTGAGCCAATAAAATAACATATTTATGACATGAAATGGGTGTAGCTACAAATTTAAGAGGAATTAAGAATATTGCTGAGTTGTCTTTTGTGTTCAGGGAATAGGTGACATTATTATGTTTATTAAGAGAATCTTATATTACCTGGAAAAGGTGATGTCATGATGCAAGTCTTGACAAGTCTCATTGACGTCATTTTAGACAGGATGTACGAATGAAATTATATACGAAATGGAGATAGAAGAATAATTGGTAATAAGATACGAAATATGTGGTATAATAGGACATGATATAAAATTATCATTACATCAAGTCCATCAAGTAGTTCGTCGAATCAAGCAGAAATATTAAGTTCAAGCAAATCACCATCTGCCATGTCATCGAACTCAAGTCAAGTAAATATTAATAAAAATTATTCAAGTGTTGTTTCAGAAATTAAACCGTCATCGAATGTCGATAGCATGATCGTCGATTCTGCGTCAAACACACTCGCGGTGCTTGATTTTTCAAAAATGTCGTTGAAAAGTCAGTTCGTTCCTCCTCCTGGACTAACTAACGTCGGTCAAGAATCAAGTTTTGGTCAAGCACCAAATTTTCAAGAATCAAGAGCAGGCTTTATGCCTGCACCTCAAGTGTTAAGTTACCCTACGGCCTTTCAAGATTCAAGTTCATTTGTGCGCAATGCGAATCAAACGGTATCGGGTAACATTTATACTCCAATGAATACTTCGTTTCAGTATCAATGTTACCCGACTATGGGCCAATTTAAAATGGTTCCATTGATTCCATTGCGTACATATGGTTATGTAACGATATTTTCGTATCGTTCATAATATGAAATATTTTCGTATTATTAATTATCATCATCATCATTACTTTCTCTCTATTTTTCTATTATTTCCCATTCATTAACTCTCACATCATTTCTTCAAGTCAAGACTTGTTTGATGACATCATTTCCTACATAAACAGTTACTGTGTTTACTCATAAACAATGAACTCATCTTTTGTTTATACTATTTCTGCAATCTTGCATATATACTAATTTCTACTAATTCATTTGTGAACACCCACTTTATGTCATATTCTTACGAGACCATTGGTCATACTTACTGTACATATATTTCTATTAACCAATTAGATTAAAACCCTTCTCCAATACTCTGTAAATTTGCCTGAACCTTCCTCTTTTTACTTACTATATAATCTCATGTTTTGTACTATTTCATTCATTCTACTTAATTCTAATTCTACTTCAATCACGTTTACCTTGTGATTACTCTGTTACACTAATTCTTTTAATCTTTGATGTTTATAACTGTTACTCTTCTATAAAGTTTATGTCTAATACACCTTTTTAACTAACTTGTGTATTTGATTGTTCTGTTACGATATATAACCGTCACAGGTAATAATGAGAAGCTAAAGGGTAAGCAAAATTTCAAGATGTGGGAGAGGGATATCAAGAATGACTTAGAGGTGGCAAATGCGGTTGAGTGGATCACATTCCCTCGAGCTGAACACCTCAATCTACCTGAGAACATTCGCCGAGGAGTTGATGCTCAAGTGCAGAACCTGATTTGGATGAATGTAGCACAACCGATCAAGACACTAATCTTTCATCTCAAATCAGCATGCAAAATTTATCAAGAACTCAAGAGGCAGTACGGTAGCAAGATGATTCATGATATGATTGCTGTCATGAACTGTCTTGACAAACTCAAGTATGTAGACAACACCGAATTAATTTTGTTTTTGTCCAAATTTGATGCCGCTCGACGAAGTTTGGTAGAATTTGGTCAAGTGTTTCCACCCTCCTTTTGGCTTATCAAATTAATTCAAAAATTAAACCCTTCGTTCGAGGCGGTCATCGATACCCTATGTGCTCGAGCAGGTGAAGACTTGTCTGAGGAAATGCTACGTACATTCCTTTTGGATTATGTAGAAAGGAAGAAGTCGACGTCTGCTAAACCGTCGGAGAGTGCTCCAAAGTGTCAAGATTACGCACGGAAGGCAGCGTTGACTCCTTTGACACCTCAGTCAGGTAAATCACCTGCTCCAATATCAAGTTCTTCTTCAAGTAATGTTATGTATAAGTCCCTCGACGAATCAAGTAATAAATCAAGTGTCAAGACAACTCCTACTGCCCCTGCGAAACAAAATCAAGACGTCAAGAAGGAAAATCAAGAGAAGAAAGTTTGCTGCAAGGATTGTGGCTGGAATGGACACATGGCAGATAAGTGTTTTAACGGCAACAAAAAGGTTTGCTACTGGTGTCAGAAACCCGGACACGAAGCACGTAACTGTCCTGTGCCGCAACCAGATCCGAACAGTATCTCAAGTGAGTTACATTTAATTAATTTAAATGTAATTAATAATCAAGATTCTCTACATCAAGATTCGTTAAATCAAGATACCGATGTTTTCGTGATTGATAGTGGGGCCACAAATAATGCTGTAGCTCACATTCACCAAGTTTTAAACTATCGAGCTTTCCCAAAAGACAAAACTTTGGGACAAGCTGGGAAAGATAGTGTTTTAAAAGCTACGGGTGAGGGTATGATATTATTTACCTTAAATCTCGAATCGTCGTCAAGAATATTTACCTTTGTTTTAAAAGAAGTCTTAATAGTTCCCGGTCTAACAAATGGGCTTGTTAGTGTTAACCATTTTGTTAAAGACAATAATATCAAGTTACTCTTCGAGTCTAATCAAGTTACATTTCACAGGCAAGAAGAGGTCGGGTTAAGTAAACCACTCATCAAGATAGTATCAAGTCAAGATAGATATCAATTTGTCCCTTCAAGTATGAACAAAAATATCAAGAACTACAAAAAGGCTTTATCAAGAATATTTAAAGGTAAATCAATTTTGTTATCTGAATACACTAATGATCCGAGTTTGTCAGAAATTGCTGATCAAAGTGGTCTGGGTAATAAAAACCAAGTCAAGTCCCCCAAATCAAGTAAATTGTCTGATAACTAAAAGTCTGATAGTAATGGGTCTAATGTTGCTACTGACGGGTCTGATGTTGATGACTCCTGGATCGATGAGTTCGATAAAATGGAGTTAAATAAAAGTCAACAAAATAAATCAAGTAATGTCGATTCCGCAAATTCTGGTAAAATTGTGCAGGATTCGAAGGGGGTATCAAGTCAAGAAAATTCAAGTAATGTTAAGAATAATTCGAATTCTTTACCAGTTTATCGTACAAAAACTGGTAAAAGGAAAAATCGAAAAGTCAAGAAAATGATAAGTGACGAACAAAGAACAAAATTGGTGAATGAAGGGAATATTTGGCATGGTAGGATGGGACATATCTCTTCTCCAAATTTATATCATCTTCGTTCTGTTGCTATTGGTGTCCCGGACATAATTTGTCTGGACACATTTCAAGATTGTCAAGTTTGTAACCAAACAAAAAAGACTTGTAAACGTTTCGATAAAGATCGTGAACGAGCTTCAAGACCAGGTGAATTAACTCACGCTGATGCGATTGGCCCAATCTCTCCGCCTACCTTTGCCAAGAAAAATATTTATTTACTAGTATTTTTAGACGATTATACTCGTTATATTAGTATTTTTACACTCAAGAAAAAGTATGAAGTGACTAGGTTTTTCAAGATGTATGTCAAGAGAATTAAGGCTCAATTCCCTCAAGAAGGCCAATGTAAAACTTTACGTTGTGATAATGGTTCTGAATTTGTTAATCAGGCCATGGATCAGTTAATTGAAGAATTAGGAATTGAAAGAGAAACCTCCAGTCCTTATACTAGTGAGCATAATGGTACTGCTGAGAGGGCTAATCGAACTATTGAGGTCAAAATTCGTTCATTAATTCAAGAAAGTGGATTTCCTACTTCCTTTTGGGGCTTAGCTGCTGATGCTACCAAATATTTATATAATAGGTCACCACACAGAGCACTAATTTTCAAGACTTCCTATGAAATGTTTTATGGTAATAAGCCTGATTTATCAAGTATTCATGTTTTTAGCTGTCTGGCTTATGTACTTCAAGAAAATCAACCTACTGGTCGAAAATTTGATGTAGTTAGTACAAAACAATATTTAGTAGGCTATACTAAAACAGGTTATATTTTATATAATCCTGCTACTAAAAAGACTAACGTTTCTTGTAATGTCAAATTCGACGAAAGTAAAACATTTAGGGATGCTATTAATGAACGTCAAGAAACTATTCAAGAATTTAGTAATCAAGAATTAGATTTTCCTGATGAAAATTTAACTCAAGTTGAAA
Organism: Ericerus pela; assembly: GCA_011428145.1. Taxonomy (NCBI): domain Eukaryota; kingdom Metazoa; phylum Arthropoda; class Insecta; order Hemiptera; family Coccidae; genus Ericerus; species Ericerus pela. The sequence goes on from WOFM01000034.1 coordinate 594,951, forward strand.
ATCAAGATAATTCTCTATCTACTAACGTTGCTTGTAATGATAGTTTGGTAGAAAATCAAGAAAATTCAAGTCCAAGTCCCAACCAAGATATTGCTCCTCCTGTTGTTCAAGTTCAAGTTGGTGAAGATAATTCCCAAGATGAGATAATCAAAATTGATTATAATTGGGATCTTTCTCAAGAAAGTCAAGTGATTGATGGCTCAGTGCAAATTCTTTGTATCTCTGATGCGAATAATAAAAGAGTTGAAACAGAGGTTTCTTCTCCCAATGCACCTCAATTGTACAAAGAGACACTAAAATCACCTGACTGGCCCAAATGGAAGGAAGCAATTACTCAAGAAATCAAGTCTCTAAATTGTTACAAGGTTTGGCATATTGTTCCAAAATCAAATACTAAGGGTCATCAACTACTTCCGTGGAAGTGGATTTTTACCATTAAACCTGATGGAGCTTTTAAAGCTCGCCTTGTAATAGTTGGTGCTGTTGATCAAGAAAAATACTCGACTCAAGATACCTACTCGCCTACTGCAACTGCAACCACAATTCGTTGGTTCTTCTCTTTAGCTTGTAAACTTAAGTTAAGTATTACACAGCTAGATATCAAGACTGCTTTTCTCAATAGTGAAATTGATCGAGATAAATATACCTCAATACCTCAGGGTATTGATCTCGACAACAAACTTTATGCACTCAAGTTAAATAAAGCTGTGTATGGCTTAGCTACTGCACCTAGGTCATGGTATGTAAAATTTTCAAGAATTCTCAAGAGTGTCATTGGGCTCTGATAGAATTTTGCATTTTGGGATTTTGAATTTAAAGTTGAAATTTTGATTTGAAAACGGTATTGATTGTTTATTTAATGATTATTGATCATATTGAAAATTGTTTCTGCGATCTTATGAGCTATTTAGATAATAATTTTGTGATCCCTGCTCGTTTTGATCATTTTTGGATTTATTACACTGAACTTGGCTATTCTCAATAGAGAATTTGAAATTTGATTTTTGCATTTTGAATTCGGGAGATCGTTGAGAGATACATTTAGAGGTACTCGATCCAATGGTGTAAGAGGACGGTTTCTGAGGATTGGTTTTCTGATTGCTGAATTTTGTTTCGCTTTTCTGAAATTAAAAATTGAAAATGTCAAATGAAACACCGAAAAACAAGTTCAAAGGGCAAAATTATGAGGTCTAGAGACTGACGATGATGTGTTTTTTGCGAGGTGAAGGTTTTGCTGAAATTTTAGATGATAAAAAGACTGAATTAGCGGTATACAAGGTGGAATCAGAAAAAAGAACGTCGGAGCAGAAGGAATACATTAAAAAACAGGAAAAAGCGAAAGCGATTGTTTTTGATCGTATGAGTTTTGATATTATTGAGAAAATAAGGGATGCCGTTTCCGTTGGCAATATTTTTGCAAAATTAGACTCTAGATATCGTGGTACTACGCCCATTGACAATATCAATGCAAAAAGACGATTTTATGAGATGAGATTTCGCTCAGGGGGGAATATGCGGTCATTTCTTGATTTATTTTTGAAGACAGTTCGCGAGTTACGCGATTCTGGAAGTATTCTTTCTGAGGCTGACGAGATTGAACACTTGTATATGGCCATGCCTTTGGATTATGAAATTTTGTTATTAGAATTTCGTAGTTTTCCATTGGAAAAAAGAACTATCGAGGTTTTGCACCGGTTATTGATTGATCGAAACAATAAGCTCTATAGTGAACAAAAAGAAAAAAGGAATGTGAATTCCAATAATTTCCAAAATGGAAATAATTTTAAAAAATTTAATAAACGTTTTGATAATTATAATCGGGGTAGTAACCAAGATAAGGAAAAAAGACATGGGTCTAGTGATTCGGGATTTAAACAAAATTTTGAAAGAAAAAAAGAAAATGAAAGCAAAACAGAACCTAAACAAAGCAAAAAAGAAATAAAATGTTTTAATTGTGGCGGTATTGGCCATTATGTTAGTCAATGTCCGTCTGCTAAACCAAAAATAAATAAAAATGACCAAAAATCCACAAAAAAAGTGGAAAAAGAAAAAATCAATTATGCGGCGATGGTCCAAACAGTGGACAGCAATTCTGATTCTGCTGGTTTGTCTGGTAATTCCCCTTTGAATAGTTCGTTTGAGGAGGAAAGGCCTTACATTCAATTAACTGAGAAATTCTTGCTCGATTCCAGTACTCAGCAGTTCCTTGTAAATTCCCTTGAGAATATGTATGATGTTCAAAAACTTGATCCTCCGTTGAAACTTGTGTCAGCCAAAAAAGATGCTGTATTTTACGCTACTCATAAAGGTCAGCTTGCCATTATGTTGGAAAATAATAGGCGTCAACAGGAAATTATTAACTTGGAAGATGTATATTATTCTGAAGAGTTAGAACATAATCTGTTTTCGACAACACGTTTGACACAAAAAGGTGTGTTCAAAGTTGTTATGTCAGGAAAAAAGGCGCATATCTACGTTAGGCAGACTAAACAAAAATTAGCTACGGCGTACAGTAATGGTAGTGGGCTGGTTTTAGATTTTGAGAGGATGGAAGTGATACAAAAAGGTGAATGTGGAGCTATGTTTGTTGATGAGGAAGAGGAAAATAGAGAGCTTGAAAGTAAAGAGACAAATTGGAGCGACTTTGAGGTCAAATTGGAAGTTTTGCCAGAGTACGATATAGATACTCGAGTCGACGTGCGCCCGGGACCGCAGATTGAAAACACAAAAGAAAATGAAAAACAAAATGAAAAACAAAATGAAAATAAAGAACAAGATAAAAAAAAAGAAGAGATCGACGAGAGTAAGCAGGTTGTTAACTCAAGTTGGGCGTCTTAGACTTCCGAGGTGAAGTTGTCGAAAACAACCCAAATGAAACAATTGTGGCACCGTAGATTAGGTCATGTAAATGCGAAATATTTGAATTACTTGAGAGAAAGCTCAGCTGGTTTTCCAAATTTGGTGTTTAAAGAGGATGATTTCAGAAATTGTGAAATTTGTCTGTCGGCTAAATCCTACAGATTAGGCCATCATGGAATTCGTCTAAAACCCAGTAGGAAGCTGGAAATCGTATCTACTGACATTATGGGGCCATTTGTTGAATTATTTAGGGGTGAAAGATATATCATAACGTTTATTGACAATTTCTCCCATTTCACTATCATTGTGTCAATTGAAAAAAAAGTGCATGCCAAATGAAGAATTCAAAAAATTTTTTATGAGAAATAAAAATAAATACCCTGAGTCACCTATCGCAGTGTTGAGATGTGACAATGCTCGTGAGTATACAGATTGTAAAATGAGAGATTTTCGCAATGAGCATGGGGTTGAGTTTGATTTGGTAGTGCCATATTCACCTGAGCTGAACGGGCTTGCTGAGTGGCAAAATTGCGTGATCAGCGAAAAGAGGCGTGCATTGTTGTTTGACTCGCAGCTCTCGATGTGATATTGGTCATTTGCGGCAAACATCTTGCTATTTGAGTAATAGAACACCATGCAGGAGCAATCCAGATAATAAGACTCCACATGAGATGTTTTTTGGTCGTAAACCGGATTTAAAAAATTTAAAAACTTTTGGGGCTTTGGCTTACAAGCACATTCCGATAGAAGTGCGTAACCAATCTGCTGTGCGCGCCAAAAAGAAAGGCGAAAAGCGAGTGGACCCAAAATTTATGCAGAGGTGCGAAAAAAATCTGCTTCTTGGTTATACAAATACAGGATACTTCACAATTAATCCTGATACAGAAAAAGTGTCAATAAGTTGTGATATTAGGTTCGACGAAAATAAAAACATAAAAGACATAGAACAAAATAAAATAGAAAAATTACCTGAGCCGTCTGAGGAGTCGTTTAGTGCGAATATTCCTGTGATAGCTGCATGCAGGGTAGAGAAAAACACAGACTTAAGATTTTTGGAGGACTGTGTGCCTCAAAAATATTCAGAGGTTGAGTCAAATGCGTTCAAAGATGTGTGGAAGAGAGCTATGGTTGATGAATTCAACGCAATGACAAACTTAAAAGTTTGGGAAGAAGTTCCTAGGTCCGAAGGTTGTAGGACTATTGACACCAAGTGGGTGTATACCATGAAACAAAATGAAAAAGCTGAGTATGTGGCAAAGGCGAGACTTGTTGCTCGAGGATGTAAGGACAGGCATGAGTATCAAATTGATGAGACATATTCTCCTGTTGTGTCTCAATGGGTGATCCGATGGGTGATCTCATTGGCCAATAGGGGGGATGGTCAATGACACAATTTGACGTGCAAACAGCATTTCTGAATGGTGAAATTTGGCATCCTATGTACCTATCCTTACCACAAGTCTATGTTCCGGAATCACAAAATAGTATATTGAAATTAAACAAATCAATATATGGTTTAAAGACCTCATCAAAGTCGTGGTTCAATCTTTTGGATCCAGCTTAAATTATTGTTGAATTCAACAAATTGTACCAACTTTTGGAAGATGTTTTAAGTCCATATATTGACTTTATGAGTCTCAGGCAATTATTTTTGCCTAATTGGCATCCCTTAGGGTTTGATATGAATATAGGATATTTCATTTGTGAATTAAGGAAGGCTGTTTTTATATCAAATTGTGTTATGTTTAAACCATGTTTATTGGTAATTGACAATATCCACCTGATTAACCAGTATTGGACTACCGGGGCATATGTTTCGGTTAGAGAATAATGAGTGAGATCTTTAAAACCCCTCGCAACCAATCTAGCTTTCAGTATGTGAACACCTCGGTTGTCAGGTTTTGTGGTGAAACACCAATTTGTATCTACCAACCTCACATTTCTCTCTTTTGGGACAACTTCCCAAACGCCCATATCAGAAAGTGAATTCAGCTTGTCTGTAATGGCTTGTAGCCACTCTTCCTTAAAGAGGTTGTTTTTGACATCCTCCCATTTTTGAGGGATGTGGTCCTCAATGTAATTTTTGTATCTTGATTTAAACAAATTTAAGATTACAGGAGTATCTATGATGTTATTATTATCTTGTGTATTTTCATTATTATTATTTATATTATTTATTTGTTTTGTTTCTCGTTTCATCAAATCTGACATCGCAAGTGACGTGCGATTTGTCCATCAATGGGTCCCTTATACAGTACCCACTGTTGGTATACCCTACAAAAATTCCTTTATCGGATCTTTGGGTTAATTTTAGATGTTCGCTATTGGCACTTTTTCTTTTATTTTTAGTGGCTTGTTGCTGACGGACCTCTATGGGGATGTGCCTGTGGGTGAGAGACCCAAAAACTCTCATATTAGATAAGTCCGGTTTTGTACTGTAAAACATCTCAAAAGGGGTCTTGTTGTCTTTATTAGCCCTAGTTGGGCTCCTGTTTATAATATAAACAGCCGTCAGAACAGCCAATGACCAAAACCTGAAATCCAATTTGGAGTCGAACAACATAGCCCTTGTCCTTGCCATAATCGTTTGATTCTGCCTTTCGGCCATCGCGTTCAACTCTGGTGAATACAGAACAACTGGCTCAAGGTTTACGCCGTTGTTCTCACAAAATGTCTTCATATTTGAGTCAAGGTATTCCCTAGCATTGTCACATCTTAAGGTTGCTATTATGTGATCCGGAAATTTCGATTTTAATTTCATATATAATTTTTTAAATTCTTTGAAAACCATTGATTTCTTCTCAATAGTGGAAATAAAAGTATATTTTGTGACATGATCCACGAAAATCAAAACATATTTTTCACCATATATGCCTGGTGAGAAGGGGCCCATTGTATCTGATGAAACGAGCTCGAGTTTCCTCTCAGGTCATGTGCGAGTTCCATTGTGCCCTAATCTTCTAGAGTTAGCTTTCATGCATACTTCACACAGACTGAACTCGTCATCACAAAAAGCAATTCCATTTGGAATACCTCTTAAGACCTTTGTCAGAAATTTTAAATTTTTTCCTGATAGGTGTCTTAATCTTCTATGCCATATCATTTTTTTGTCTATTTTCGATGTTTCTATACTATCATTAGATTCTTGATTGTCACTTATTGTATTATTATTATTTATTATGTTATTATTAGTATTTATATTTACATTCTCATTCATTTCACTTCCACCTTCATTCATTTCATTTTCTTGTGGGTTATTATTATCATATTCGTCATTAAGATTTATTATAATTGTGGGTGTGTGTGTATACATACACGACACCACACAAATACCAATCAGGTTGGTTGCGTGTATATGTAGTAGTATGTGTGCGGGCCGAGCCCAGTAAACAATTAAGCTGCACAGACAAAATATACAGCCGTAAGCACAAAAAGGTAGTTTGTGGGTTTTACCCCACTGGCCCGCTAGGTGGTCAAAGAGTGTGTAGTACACACTCGTTCGTCATCGACCACCCGTCGCGACACCACTCTCCTCCTAGTAAGTTTCCGAGGAAACTTACGGTGACCTATGATGCCAGTCAAGTGTGGCGCAGCGTTCGCTACTATGCTCACGGGTGCCGTTCACATAGTAGGGTAGCCAGGTCTCTTCGGTTTGGACTTACCGAAGTTTGCCGGGAGTGTGGGTCGGGAAGGACGTGTTCGGGGTGCTCGAGGCTGTGGAGAAGGGTGCACTCGAGTTTGGGATCTCATGAGCGGAGTCTGGGGATGAGACGTGGGAATGCTCATGAGGGGTGGCGGGTAGGAGTGTTGGACGAAGAGTGTTGCCACTCGATCCGCAGAAATATCCGTTGTCATGATGGTGTGAGGCCATCGTGTGGCGCGGTCAATTATTGTTAGACAATGACGAGGACCGCTAACTGTCGGCAACGGACCCACAATATCAATGTGCACATGCTTTAAGCGATTGGTAGGGCGGAAAGCTTGGAGAGGGGCTTTGGTGTGTCTACCGATTTTGGCTTGTTGGCATGCGGTGCACTCTTTTGACCAACGTAGGCAGTCAGATCGTAGGCCAGGCCAAATGAATCGATTAGTGATCAGACGGGCAGTTGTCTGGCCGCTCGGGTGCGAGAGCCCATGAATTGAATCGAAGATGGTTCTCCGATATTTGGCGGGTACAAAGGGTCGTTTTTTCCCCGTGGACGTGTCGCACGTTAAAAGTAACGTGTGTCCGGGTACTCTGGACGATTCGAGGATGAGCGCAGAGTTGGGGTCTGCAAGGTATTGTGCGAGTTGGGGGTCGTGTTGTTGACAAAGGGCCATTTCATTGTATGGCACAACACAGGGAGAGGTAATGGCGGAGATTGATATACGTGACAAACAATCTGCGGCTATGTTGTCCTCTCCTTTGATGTAGCGAATATCCGTTGTGAACTGCGAGATATACTCTAGTTGATTTTGCTGGCGTGGTGAAGCTTTCTCGCACGCCTGAAACAGGGCAGTCGTGAGGGGCTTGTGGTCCGTATAAACGGAGAAAACACGCCCTTCGACCAGGTTACGGAAGTGCTTCACCGCTGCAAAAACAGCGAGTAATTCGCAGTTGTATGTCGATATCGGCGTTTGGTGTCAGATAATTTGCGGGAGAAAAATGCCAAAGGCTCTAGTGATCCGGCACCGTGTTGATAGAGGGTAGCCCCTATCGCGTGGTTAGACGCGTCGGTTGCCAAGACGAGTTGTTTGGACTCGTCAGGATGCGCCAAAAGAGCAGCATTTGCTAACGCCTGCTTTAGGTTGCGGAAGGCGGTTTCGGCAGTGTCAGTCCAAATTATCGGGGTTTTGTCACGTTTTTTGTTGGAGTGGATAAGCGCGAAAAGTTTACTCTGAATGTGAGCGCAATGTTTAATTGTACGCCGGTAGAAATTCACCATTCCGAGAAAGCGCCCAAGGTCATGAACGGTTTTGGGAAGTGGGAAATCGAGTACAGCTTGGACACATTCAGGGGTAGGTTTGATACCTGAGCTGTTGACTCGATGGCCAAGGAAGGTGAGCTCTTCACGTTCATGTTCGGACTTGTTACCATTTATGGTGAGGCCAGCGTTGTAAATACGCCGTATGACCTCGGTAACATGTTCTTCGAGCTCATAGGGGTTGGAGGCGGTAATGAGGATGTCATCAATGTATGCGTAAGCGTAGTCGATGTCTCGCAACAATCCATCAATGTACCGTTGGAAGGTTTGGGCGGCGTTTCGAAGTCCGAAGGGCATATAGGGAAATTTGTAGAGACCAAAGGGGGTTATGACGGCTGTCTTAGGGATATGTTCTTCGGTCATCGGGACTTGGTTAAACGCCTGCACGAGATCTAATTTGGTGAATAATTTGGCACCAGCTAATCTGGCGTGGAAATCCATAATATTTGGGACAGGGTACTTGTTGGGGATAGTTCGTGCGTTGAGTGCTCTGTAGTCACCAAGCATGCGCCATGTTTTGTCGGGCTTCATGTGCATATGCAAGGGGGATGACCAGGCACTTTTGGAGGGTCGGCAGCCTCCACGTTCGAGCATGGTTTGGAAGGTTGGCTGCCTTTAGCTTCTCGGGATGTAGACAATGGGCACGGCAAAACACCGGTCGACCTACAGTTTCGATATCGTGGGTGACTTCGGTAGGGGAAATCCTTGGGCGTAAGCCTTCTTTACCGGTTATGCCGGGGAATTTGTCTAGGATTTTTTGGAATCGACTATTTGAGTGGGCGATGGTAAGGCAAATCTCCGGGGGATAGTCGATGGGGCGAGGTTTACCTACTACGGCAAGTCCTGTGGTCTTATCAAGGAGGTGCCCTTCGCTTACATCGGGAAGCCGTTGGTAATGGCTAAGGAAGTCTGCTCCGATGATGGGATCAAAACATCCAAAGGGTGCCCCTACCATTACTTGTTGGTTATTTAATAAAAAATATGATGTTAATAATAAAGTCCTATATAAGGCTAGACTACTTGCCAGAGGATGTCAACAGAAGAAAGGCTTCAATTTTAATGACGTTTATGCGCCGGTGGCGAAACTTTTGACTGTCAGAATTCTGTTAGCAATTAGCAATAAACTAAAATTTTATATGGAACAGATAAATATATGAAGTGCCTTCCTGAATGGTATCATGTCTGAGGACGTATATCTTGAGATACCTGAAGGTATAGAAACACGAGTCGATAGACAAAATAATGTATTAAAATTAAATAGGTCAATCTATGGATTGAAGCAGTCACCCAAGGTCTGGAACAAATTGTTCAATGAATTCCTTGTATCTCTTGGCTTTGTGTAGAGTAGGGCTGAGGACTACTTATATATATTTAAAAATAAAAATTCTATTGTATACTTGGTCACGTACGTTGATGATGTAATAATTAGCTCTAACAATGAAACTTTAATAACACACTTTAAACAACAGATAAATAAAAGGTTTAAATGTAAAGATTTAGGTAAAGTTAACAAATATTTAGGACTGAACATTAATCACAATCGTGACAAAAGCATATTGGAGATTGAACAGCAGACTCTCATTGAAGCGGTTGCAAAATGTTTTGGTGTCAAAAACTGTGCACCTACATACACACCCATCGATCTGAAACTCCAATTGGACAGGGATCTGAATGCGTGTGATAGGGCTTTGAATAACGATTACCATCAACTCGTGGGATGTCTCATGTATTTAATGCTAGGATCACGACCTGATATTTGCTTTGCAATATCGTATTTTAGTCAATTCTCCAGCTACGCCACTGATGAACATTATAAATATTTACTGAGGGTTCTTAAATATTTAGTAACCGCAAAGGACAGAAAATTAACATATAAAAACGAACATATTAATAAAAACATATTAGAAACATATTCTGATGACAATTGGGGCAATTGTATAACTACCAGGAGGTCAATCTCGGGTTATTGTGTCTTTGTTTAAGGCTCACTGGTGTCCTGGTCCAGCAAAAAGCAGCCAACTGTAGCGTTGTCAAGTACTGAGAGTGAGCTAATCTCCATATGTGAAACTACTACAGAATCGATTTGGTTTAAATACTTATTAAATGATTTTTTCCTCCAAATAAATGAAAAAGCCATAATATATGAAGATAACTAAAGTTCCTTGGCACTCCTGCATTCTGGAAAATGGAATACTCGCAGGTCCAAGCATATAGATGTTAAATACCATTTTGTATGTGATCATGTAAATATAGAATTCAAATATTTATACATACCAACTTTGCGACAGTTGGGTGATGTATTCACAAAGGGCTGCCCGAGGCCTCAATTTAATAAATTTTGTGAGATGTTAAATTTAATGTAACTTTTTATATTCGTTTACCATAAATGTTGAAACTTTTTGTAATATTTGTTATTGTTGACTGATGTCATTTTATTTAATGACTAATTGATTATTTTATGTCATTTACTGATTATTTTTAATTGACACGTTGTTTAATTATAATTTGAGGAGGCATGTGAGAATGATAGCAAATTGTATTATACATTAACTTATTATTCTCACATTATAATTGTTTTGGTAACACTGACTCGATACTTTTTGTAATCTGTGATTTTTATATTTGTAACACAACTGTGATATTACATTTTTATGAACTTCTTGTCGCTCATGAAACGTAGTTGAGTTAACATCGCCTCCATCTTAAATGGTAAATATGTGTTTGTGAAGTGAATATTTTGTGTTCTTATTTATGTGTTTGTAATGTATGTGTCTAGTCTTCGTCTAATGTCTTCGATCAGTTAAAGTCATTCATCAATAATTTTTGTAAATTGGTCTGTTGATACTTCAAATTTCTTCACAAAACTGTAAACAAAGCATGAAGAAGCAAAAGATAAAGCATATGAGGTTGGCTGCATTCATGTCTATCGATGGGTTTTTACTTTCTATTGAATTTGTGTTCATCTTCATATATTTCATGGCGCCAGTCTGTCAGATCAAACCAAATTATTTGTCAAAAATTGTTTAAATCTAAATGAGTCGATACTGAAATAAAATGTATTAGAATCGTCTAAAAAAGAATCGAATTTTATTTCTGTCGTCATGTCTTAATCTGAGTATGAGTTCGAATTCGGATATTATGATGTCCGAATTCGATTTTCATTTCTAAAAAGCTGTCTTCAAATTGTGACGTCATTATAAAGTTCAAAATAATTTTATTTTAGGTCCAAAATCTCGGACTTCTCACTGTATAGGTCCAAAATTGAAGATCTAAATTACTATCGTAATTCATTCCCCTAACTCTTCTCATTATAGTTTGATTTTGTCTCTCTGCAATTCCATTGAGTTCAGGTGAATAAGGCACTGTAGTTTCTAAAGTGATTTCTTGTTCCTGACAAAAATTGAACATTCTAATATCTGTATATTCTTTTGCGTTATCTGTTCTTAATGTTCCTATTGGACAATCTGGAAATTTATTTTTTAATGAATTTACTATTATTTTAAAATTGTTAAATACCTCATTTCGTGATATTATTGGTATTACAAAAGTAAATTTTGAAAAGTGATCTATAAATTTTAGTAAGTATTTTTGATTTTGAATCAATTGGGAAAATGGTCCCATAATATCCGATGAAATTAATTGTAGTTTCCTATTTGGTTTTGTTCTAAAGTTATTATGTCCTAATCTACTACTATTAGCAATTTGACATATTTCACAATTTATGAACTCATTATCTTTAAATTTCAATGATGTTGGAATTCCCATTGATAGTTTTTGCAGTAATTTGAGATATTTCCCATTAATATGTCCCATTCTTCTATACCATAATAACTTTTGTTTCTCTATAGTATTATTGGTGAATGGTATTATTAGATTTTCATTACTATTAATTTGAGAATTTTCTATATTAGTATTTTCATCAAGATCATTTTCTAAAATTAATTCATTTTCATTAACTAAATTGTTATTATTATTTTCATTTGTTTCTATATGTTCTTGTGATACATTTGTGTTTTCATTTTCAATATCTAGATTATTATCAACGTTGTTATTTTCAATATTTATTTCATTTTCAATATTATTATGTTTATTCATTATATTTGAAGAATTTTCATTATTATCATCCATTTCGTAAATCCTTTAGGTATCACCCCCCTGAGATGAATCATCCCTATTTATGACGTCTAACAACACCTCATAATCATCCCTGTCTGTATCTTGTGAGTTTATATTCTGTTCAATGGTTTCCTCTATCTCATAATCATTCCAGTCAGTATCCTGTGTATTTATATTTTCATTTTCCTCAATTTCTAATTCTATTTCATAATTATTCCATTCGTCATCTTTAGTGACTGGCATACAAATCCTATATTTTTCATTTTCAACTAATTCATAATTTATCACAAAAACACCATCATTCTTGACAGCTGACATTAAAATTTTATTTGTTTCTATTAAGTAAATATTTGCTATTTTTTTCCTTGATCTATATTTAATATTACTGTTTCAGTAACTCTTATTCCTGACAAAATATCATAATTTAGTTTAAGTACAAAATGCACGTCTAATAAGTTGATTATTTGTTGTTCCTTAAATTTATTTTCTATCAAAATCGACATAGTCCCTGTATGTGTCGCATATAAAAAAGCTCCTTTTAGGGCACACATTAATTTTATAGATTGAACAAACTTTTTAATATTTTTTAATTTATTAATATCTGAAGTCTGGTGTACTTCGGATCCTCCATCCAGTAACATATTATTAGTCAAATTTCTATAATTGGTTTTTTTTTTAAATTATTATTAACATTTGTTAATTTGTTTATTAGTCATCCAATATCATTTCTAAATCTCTTGACCATGAAACTCATTCTAATTGGTGATTCTTGTTGCTCATTTGATTTTTTATTATTTGTGTTTTGATTATTATTATTATTATAGTTAGTATTCGTATCTTTATTATTATTATTTTCATTTTTACTATTGGGATTACCATTATTATTAGTATTATAATTCGGGTTTTGATTATTTTCAGGACAGTTTGATTTTACATGATCTTATCTATTGCAATGAAAACATCTAATATTTGGATTTATGTTTTCATTTTGGGAATCATACTGATGATTTGAAGAATTTGTATTTTGATTTTGCTGGTATGTATTATGGTAATTATTGTTATTATAGTTATTATTATTATTATTATTATTATTATTTCCATTACAATTATAATTTCTATAATTTCCATTATTATTATTCCTATATTCACATAGTATTTTTATATCTCTTGTTCTTTGGTCAAAATCTTCTTTAAGTATTCTTTTTAAATTATTTAATTTCTTTTCTTCTTCTTTTAAATTTTCAAATCTCATTAAAAGAATTGCCTGTTTATGCCCTAAGCCCATTAATAAATTTTCAAGTTTTAATTTTTCTATTACCTATTCCCCTGCATCTCTAACATCCTGTACAAGGGTATCCCATTTTGTTTAAAAAAAACTCTTATACATTTCCTTGAGGTTTGTATCTAAATTGTTGCACACTTTGATTTCGCCATATTTACCATAACTTTTGTTTTTACACTATATATACTATCCAATTTTGTAAAGATTTCATCAACTGCTCTACGCTCCCTGATTTCTCTTGCAATTGTATATGAAATATGTTCTAAAATAAAGGCTTTAGCATTATCCTGTCTTTTACAGTATGCTTTATATGTATTAGAGGAAATAAAATCCATTCTATCGAAATTATTTTTATAATATTTTAATCCTTTAGGGTTGGCAAAGATATCATAATATTCTGCACCACGTATTAAAGAAATTATTAAACGTTTCCAGTCTAAGTAATTATTTCCAGAAAATATTTTCCCTAAAGGTGCATTTATTTGCTCAACTTTTTCTTCTTTTTGAATTGCCTGTGTTTGTGACAAACTTTCACTTAAATTTTGAAGCATTTTAATGTCCTTGTTTCATAATATATCTTTGGAATCAATGGTTATTTTCAAATTTCAAAAAAATAAAAATTTATGAAGAGAAAAAAAATATTTATGAAAAGAAATAAATTATATTAATGATTCGTATTTAAAAGATGAAATATCATTTTAGAAATATCTGGAAATCATTTTTCTATTGTGATTCAGTTTTTAATAAATAGGTTGAGTTGAATTAGGATGACAATAGAAACTTTGTAAGAAAATTCAAAAAGGAATTGAGCATGAAAAATCAATGATATTTTTGCTTTGTTAAAGCTTTCAAAGTATGGTAAGTTTCGACAATGATTTTGATTTGAGTATGAATATAATTTTGACTAAAATAATGGGGAAATTTACAAAAATTATATTTTTAACATGAAAATTACATTTTTTTATAATGGAATTTTGTTATTTGTTACTATTATTTTCAACTACAAAAACCTATTTTTGAACTTTTCAAGGTTTTCTGAAGAAGAAATGGCTAAAGTTGAGAAATAATTTGGAGAAATTTTAGTAAATTTGTTAACAATTTTGTCCTTTTCAAGACTAATTAATCCAGAGATCATAATTTCAAAGGATTTGAGAGTAATGACACCATAGAAAGTTTCAAATAATGGAAAATTAGTTACATCTATATCAATGTCCTGTATTCTTTCCACTTCAAAATAATTAAACAGGGTTCCAAAGTCATTCTTAGCAATAATCATCGAACCTAATACATTCGTATTACAATTTGCTTCAAATCTCATTAGAATTTAGAAAAATGTTGAGTAAAAAAGATAGAAAAAGGTTTGTGAATTTTGGATTTCTGAAATTTAAGATTGACTGAGAGACAAACGAATCCCCCAAAAGTTTACATACACAATGACACAATGCACATAAGATACACAAAAAAATAAAATATATATATTACCAAGTTGATTTCAATGTTCTTGTTTCTATTGTTGTTACAGCTTCTCATGTCAAAATTAAAGTTGACCAGTGATGAAGATGAATTGCCACGTTGAATTTGGCATGATGTTGAGCCCAGAAGAAAAAAAATGATGAAGTAACTTGAAGATATTCAGCACTCACCAAAACGTTGAATTTCACTTTTGGTCGTTTGATTTTGTTTCAGCTTACTCATTTTCGATGTTTGATCTCAGCAGCCTAAGTTGGGGTTGTGTAGAAAAAGAAAAGGATCAAAATTTTGCTGACTTATCTGCATTATATAACTTGTTTTTTCCTTGGTCACATTGATCACATGTGGAATTGTCCCAGTTTCAATCTTTTCGCCATGTTGAACCAAACAAATGATAGACACTCCAAAAATTCAAACAGCAAAAAATAGCAATCACTGAATCATTTAACTTCCCATCGAATATTTGCAAAAAAAAATATTTAAAACTTGAAAAAAAAATCACCAGTATCACATCAATTTGACTAAGTTAATGTTTGAGAAAAAAAACACAAGAAAAAACTGCATTCCACTAATATGTGAGGATAATATTAAACCAAGGATCGTATTTTTGAGTGAAGAAATAAACAAGTTTACTTTAACAACATTTAATGGACGATTAAATGGCGATAGAAAAGTACAGTTGGTGTTGTGGATAAAGAAACGACAAGTTCCCCATAACAGCGTAACATTGTGTACAGGAATAAGATTATGAATGTTACATATAGAGAGTTCAGTGTTGCCAGGTAGTGTACAAGATATATGAGAGTTACATGGACTCCATCCAACATTAATAACATCAAAGATGAATTTCTCAAGGTAATACAAGGCTATGATTTTGTGCATGATATTTTCCAACTTCCAGTCTTTGTTAACTACTGGCAGTTGTGAATCTGACCAAAAACTCTTGAATCTACACTGCCAACTTCATTATATACTTTTCATTTCCAATGGTGATTCACAGGTGTATTTGCTGTTGTATAAATTGAAAAATTGTCTGATGTCTGAACTTAAGGATGTGACAACAATTAAACAGTTCATCTTACTCTTGTTGAAGTCACTTCCTACAAATTTTAGACCTGTGTGTGTTGTGTTGGAAGACATTGTGAAGCCTATAATGTCATCACTAAGTTGATGAATTACCCCCGGAGCTTGCTGTGCAAAAGAGAAAATTTATCTTTGTCTGTGCTAATGCCAGCAAATCTAAAATCTTTCAGTGATATTAAGTAAATGGATGAGAATCTTTTTTAGAATGCAACATCAAAACTATGGTAATGGTGATAGTAATCGAGGTAATAGTAATAATAGATTTAAAAATAATTATCGTCAAAATTTTCTTGGTTGTTCAAACTATCCTGGAAATAGTGGCAATAATGGCAATAATAATAATTGCAATGATAATTCTAGTCAAGGTAATTGAAATCAAGATGGAAGATCTAATAATAACCAAAATTATAATCTTATATCAAATTTTTGAAATATTAAATGTCATTTCTGAGGTAAAAATGGCCACATTGCTCATAATTGCTATGCCAAAAATTGTAATGAGGCCTGACCAATCAAAATCTCACAAGTTGTACAATGCAGTAGGCACAGATAATTATTTGGAATTTGTTGACTATAATTTTCATATGCCTAGTAATTATTTATATTCTAGTGCCCCGAAAAACTCGCATGTGAATTTTGTAGTTCATTCAGTTTGTACCTCTCATGTTGTAAATAATAGCTCTCTGTTTTAAGAGTTTATTAAATTGACTAAACTGATCTCAGTTATGGTAGCCAAAAAGGATGTGTCATTGAATATAACTGCTGTCGGCAATGCTAAATTAAAATATGAAACTGGTGATAACATAATGTTAAGAAATGTCCACTTTCCAAAAGATTTGTCCATGAATTTCTTGTCTTCAAGTGTCTTGCCAAGGCTAGCTTTGCTTCAACTTTTTACAAAATTTCTGTTGAGATTATAGACAAATGTAATGATAGTAGGAAAATAATTTTAGCTGGTAAAAGTCTGATATCAGATCTCAATCAGATTAGTTTCAATCATGCTGAAAGTAGCTCTTGTAATTTAATCAAAAATAAAAATTTGAATTTGATGGGAATTTGGCATAAACACTTATCACATTTAAATTTTGTCAACATTAAAATTTTAACAAGTTGTGGTCTTATTCCAAATTTGAGTAATAGTGAACGTGTTCTTTGAGCCATGTATTATGGGCAAACAGGACCATCATCCTTTTAAGAGACATGATAAATGTACTCTGTATCATTTGGAACTTGTACACATAGATGTTTGTGGATAATCCTATACGTTATAATGATGAAAAATATTTTGTAAAATTTTTGGATGACTACAATAACTTTTACTACATGTACTTGCTTACTAATAAATTAGAAGTTCTATCAAAATTTAAGAAATTTCACCGACAGGTTTCAAATCGATTTAATGGAAATGTTATTTTTCTTAGATTTGATTGTGGAACCGAATAACTAAACACACTATTCATGGATTACTGTAGTCTGAAAGGGACACAGATCAAACCAATCATTCATTTCTACTCTCAACAAAATGGCAAAGCTGAGTGCTTGAATCGTAATCTAGTTGAACACAACAATACACTGATCAATGAGAGTAATTTAGACAAAATTTATTGGTCCTAGGTTTTAATTTGTGCAGCATAATAAATAGATGTTCAACCCAAAAAGATTTTATACCTTTTGAACATTGACACAACTTAAAACTTGACTACAATAAATTGAATGTGTTTGGGTGTGATGCCTATATGTTGGGACAATAAACATAATTCAAATAAATTTAAAGAAAAAAGTAAAAAATAGAAATTTATTAGTTATGCACCTGCTGGTTATAAACTTTTAGATACTGTGACTAATAAAATCTTTCTGTCTTACTATGTTTAGTTTAATAGATCCTCAAATTCTAAATATCATTATGACGAGACTGATCCTACTTTGAATGAAGTCGATGAATCAAACATAGGTAATAATTATAGAAGTTGATGGTGACATGAATGTTGAGAA
Source organism: Ericerus pela (assembly GCA_011428145.1). Lineage (NCBI taxonomy): Eukaryota > Metazoa > Arthropoda > Insecta > Hemiptera > Coccidae > Ericerus > Ericerus pela. The sequence continues at coordinate 612,717 of WOFM01000034.1, forward strand.
TGATGGTATTAATTAGTGTTATTTTGAATTTAATAACTATGTAAAATCACTTGAACTTGTGGCAGCACTATATCTTTAATTCTGATTCCAAATATGCTGGGACATTTGATTTTGGTATTCTCTGCAATTGGAAATCCTACTGACTGTTAAATTTGCTGAAATTTTTCAACAAAATTGTAGGAAATTGTTTGTCAAGGCTGAAAAATCATTACGGAAAATCATCTACTTTGTTCTGATTCAAACAAAATGACTTGGAAAAATTATCAGAAATATATTTCAAAATGAAGAAATTTGTGATATTTCAACAGACACCATCAATTTAGGAATCGCTCAAGTTCAGAAGTTTTTTTCAGATAACAAATCAGTAAACGATGAAACTATTTACCTAACAGCCGAATTTTTCAGTTTAAGAAAACCTTACTTCAAACTTTTCAAGAAAAAAAGAACTCTATCCAAAACTTACATTTTCACATTCTGAAGAGTTTGTCGATTAATTTAAATCATTATTCGAATGTTTCACTCATTAATTTCAGACAATAAATTGGTATAGCGTTCTAATATTTCACTAGTATCTGCTTATATTGTTAGGAGTCATGAAAATATAACTCAATAAAAATTCAGTTTTCACACAAAGTACCTTTTTGGAAAAGTAACGCCTGCATTGTCTGGCTTCAAGATTTTATCAGTTCTAGCAGTCCATTAAGCTATATAGTCAAAGAGTGAAATGGACTCGAAAGTAGGTGTTATTTTTCGCAAATAAAACAAAGTTATAACCAATGTTTCATTTTCCAAAAATAACGATATCATCGGGGTGACACCAAATCGGCGATGTATTTCGTATGAATTCCAGTGACACAGATTTCACCAGTTCGCTTATTAATAATTCTACAATCTAAATATGCTAGAGTGCTTTCAGTTTTTAAGGTTCCTGCTTTCACTATAATGTCCTCTCCAATTCTTACTCCTTTCAAAAACCTGCGAAACATGAATTAAATAAATTAATGTAACTTAGAATAAATGAAAATAAATTAAAAACCAAAAACTCCGAGGGTATTCCACGTTATAAGTTCTGTAAAAAGATTAACTTACGACATATTCATTGAAACAGTTGGCCCCGAGAACTCAATACCAGCAATCTTATTAACCAAAATGGGATGTGTCATTATAGCGTAAGATGGAATTAAATCTACAATTGTAACAATTATACCAGTGTGTAATATTCCTAGCGAATTACTATGTTCGTTTTCAACTTTTATTTCGGCTTCACAATTTCCATTGCTGGCTAGCAAAATTTTCATCTGGAACAATAATAAAGAAAAAAACTGAAGCCGAATCTTAGCGTGAAATTATTCAAAATGAAGCGAGTGCAGTGAGAAAGTTAGATAGTACTTACATTTCTTAGAACTACATCATATTGTTTTCGGGGCGGATTGGTGAAAACTCTTTGAATAACTTCCCTATATACCATTGTTCACAAACAGACGAAATATTACGCTGTCTGAACAATCAATTACCCAAAAACTATTCATTGTCGAGTTAAAAAAATATAATAAGTAATATTCGTATCTTACACGATTAACACTATAATAATTAAACAATTTTTGGTAACAAAATTGCTAGATTATGGTAAGTCACTCAGCCGATAAATTTCGTATGAGATCCCTTCACAAGAATATCACCGGTGTTCTTGTTTAAAATAGACACTTCCAAAAAAGCCAACGTTTTCCCGGTTTTAATTGTGTTAGCTTTCACAAGAATGTCTTCGCCTAATTTGGCAGCACGTAAATATCTGCGATAAAAGAAATACGATTATATAAAATATTACAGGCACGAAAAAGAATTTAATTCAATACTAACAAACGATGCGGATATATTCGTGCTTTATTGAAAGTTGGAAAGAAATAACGAACTGTCATACTTACGAAATGTGAATGTCAACGGATACTCCGGCGTTGGGGTAAGTTTCGATTTTATCCACTAACTTCGGATGTGTCAGAAGCGCATACCCAGAAATAACATCGACAAGTGTTGCACTATAACCACCGTGTAACGTTCCTATCAAATTCGTATGTTCCTCTTCTACTTTCAATTCCACGTCACATTTACCACTGCCAGCTGATATGACTTTAACCTGAAATGTAATCAAAGCGATTATTTATCATTTTGGGAAATAGATGATTGTTGATTTCCCTCTTCAGAAATTTATAATATACCTTGTTGAGAACACGATCAAAGTGTTTCTCTGCAGCAAAATTCACCATCCGTTGAATAATCTCTTTATACACCATCTCCGTAAAAAATATACCTTTGTCCGAAACTTCAAGGTTAAATATCTTACTAACAATTATTCAATTATAATTAAGAAAAATGCGTGTTAGTATTACGCGAGTGTCATAAAGAACAAAGATGAATTAACACACAAAATCACAAACCAAGTGCTAACAATCATAAAGCAAATTCTAATGAGCCAATGCTAATCCTTGATTAGACCTTTGGGTATATCTTATTTCATATGGAGAGCTGATTAGTGTTGTCAAAAATATCGATACGTATCGATACGTATCGATATTTTTCCAGGAATATCGATATTTTGCGTATCGATATTTTTCCAAAAATATCGATATTTTCAAATGCCAGTTTTTAATTCTGGTTGTGGTATTGATAAAATTACAGTGAATGAGTGACAACTGAAACTGATGACAGATGATATTTATGATAATTATGAATTATGAAATTATGAATTAAGAATAACTTGAACTTGACTCCAGTCTAAAATGAGGAGATTTCTCAAACATAGTTCACATATATCTATATCTACAACTACATCAACAATTGTTCTACACTCCACCTACACTCGCTCACTAACTGTTAGCGCTACTATTTTCGACAACGTAAACTAAAACTTTTAGGTTGTGCGAACAAACACGACTTTTTTCATCCGTTCACCCGAGAACGCTGAAACTCGTTTCCCACTCAAACTATAATCTCGTAATGGAGGGAGATCGTTCATCTTCCTCAAACTTATAATTTGTATCTTCGATCATTGCATTAAAGTATCTCTAACTAACTTGTTCCTTTCCTTGGATTTCAACCTCACTTCATGGTAGGCAGAGCTGCGATTCCTGAATAGTTAGTACAGAGTGATACTTAATCTTTCAATTTATTATTTTTTGCTATAGTATCCAAAAGTCTAAGGAACTATAAGCTTTTATTTTTGTTAAAAGTTGTTTTCTTTACAAAATATATTTTAATTCAAGAGTTGTTAACTCAAGTGAATTTTTTTTTTTCATTTAATTTTTCGAAAAGCTCATCGAAAATTATTCGAAGTTTATTTAAATCATATTGGCGCCAAATTAATTTAACGCCATTTTGATCATCTTCCGAAAAATACTGGATCGTCTTTTTGCAGTAAGGTGAAACCAAAGTTTTTTTGTCGTGGGATTGCAGATTACTTCGGACCTGGATCGTCTGTTACAGGAAGGTGAAACATAATAAAGTTCAAAAATCAGAGACCGCTGTTACATCGAACGCAATTATCGTGATTTTCAAACATCATCATCATCAAAATTTTGTAGATTGAGTGCTGCTGATTCAACTGTTTCGTATGCTGCCAAGATTGAAATTTTCTGAGGACGAAATGAAATTGATCCAAGTGCTGACCCACGGGAAAATGCCGATTACTCACGAACTTAGCTGGGAGATATTCAACGGAATTCCGCAGGTTACAGGTAATGTAATTTTTGATACTTTCAAGTTATATATTTCATTTACTATTGCGGAAAATGATGGGATATATTCAGTGATTTTGTGGGATATTGAGCGAATTTAGTTACATAAAAAATTATTTTTTTCTCTTTGAAATTTTTTTTTCCTTCTTTCCTTTAATTTCCAAAACGCTTAATTTCAAGAACCCACTTTAGTTTGGTAAAAATCAAGTGAAATTTCACAGGACGATTAAGCTTAAAAATAAGTTCGAATAAAGCAGGTTATGAATGATAAGGTTTTGGAAACAAATTGCTAACTGCACATCAAACTGTGAAGGAACAATAAAGATCAAAGAAAAAGATTATAAAAAATTATTAAATATTTTTGAAAACAAAAAAATAACAGAAGTAAGAATAAATTTAATTGAATTCCCATTTTGGAAAACATTTTCGGGAGAAATAATCTTGGAAACTTTCTCAGTAAATGTTAGTGGAATAATTCATTATAAAAGAGGTATTGAAGTCGCAAAATTCATAGAAATTTCAAAAAATATTTTCAGTATTCAAGCTTTGGACTCGATAGAATCTTTCAGAATTTTTCTTGAAAATTTTAAGAGAGAAAATCCTCTTTAAAAATACGTAAAATTACGACAATTAAAAAATATAATATAATATTAACAAGTAAAATACTTTCATAGTTGAACAAATTTCATGTTTCAACAATTTATTGTCACAAAAGAAAAAATCCTTTGTCATATTGGGCAAGTTTAATTCTGAAATTTTCATGTCACAAAATTCCTTTGTTTAAAATACTAATGCATAAACTTGAAAACTTATTACAATAAAATATTACAGATAGTATTCAAGGACAATTTTCAATAGATCTTTTGTCATAAACAATCATAAGGATTCAAATTTAAACAAGATTTATTCAAGTTTATTTTTGAAATACATTCTCAATTGGAATATTTTTTTCTTTTCTTTTTCTTTTTCATATTTTAAAACGCAAACATACATACGAATAATATTACGAAAAATTAATAATTTAAATAAAAATAAAATATTTTCTTTCTCTTTTAAAAAAATAAAATATTTTCTTTCTCTTTTAAAAAATAAAATAAATTTTTTTTGCAATTAATTTTTTTTTTAAATAAATTTTTTTTGCAATTAATTTTTTTTTGAAAATAAATTTATTTTTTTTTCAAAATTGAGTTGTTGGAACTAAGTACATTACCAAGTACTCCAGAAAGCATGGATATGGCAAGCGAAAGAACCACTACCCCATCCCCTCAAGGAGGATCAGGCTCTGGGAGTACACACCCTCAAGTACATTATGTCATGCCAGCTGATGAAACTATATGTCCGATACAAGGTCCAAGTGGGAAAATATTTGATGGCCAATATCACTTGGACCGGAAACGGATGATAATAGCTTTAATAAGGGGTTCAGGATATTAGGATGTTTTTGGCCCACACCCTGAACTAAAAATTTATATCGAAAATATGGATAATTTACAATACAGACCATCTTCGAATTCTGCTAAAGCATATTTTAAAAAACAAGAATGTGCAAAAGCGTTCATTAAGGAATGGATGACATATAATGTATCGAAACAAATTAGGGAATGTAAAACAGTGGATCAAATTTTTGAAAAATTAGATATAACTTACGGATCTAAAACAAAAATAGTCGCAAATATGGCAAAATCAAAATGGACCGCTTTTAGATTTACACCAGGTGGAAATATAAGAGGTTTCTTAAATAAATGGGACATACTAGTACAAGAAGTTCGTGATGCAGGGAAGGAAGTATCTGAAGAAGAGGAATTGGAAAACCTTCAATTAGCAATAGGATACGAACAGACCATAGCAAAAATGCAATTTGATAACCTCCCTGAAAATAGAAAAAATCTAGAAGTATTTAAACAAATATTAAAAGAAGACGGTGATCAAAAAATGAGAGATAAACAAATCAAATTACAATATCAATCATCTAACAAAAAATTTGATAATAATGGAAATAAATTTAAAAATAATAATACGAATTATAATAATAATAAAGACAATAGATGGAATAGAAATAATAATTATAGACGAAATAATAATACAAACGGTAATAATAATGGAAATAACAATAATAATAATTATAGAAACAATAACTCAAGAAATTAAAATAATAATCATAATAATCAAAATAATTATTGTGGAATACCTTGTCGTGAGAGATATTCTCACCAGAAGGAAATTCAACAGAATTTAAGAGTGTTCAGCCACTTCGTACAAACGTACGGGTAAGCCAGAACCAGACCGAACACTGGCAATTTTAGAGCCGGTTCTGAGAGTTTATATACTGGTTTTGGCACACGCACACAGACACACTTATGTACATATACATATGTAGGTGTGTAGTAGAATTCACGTCATTTCTTATTCATTGCTGAAGCAACTGATAAGAAATGACATAATGAGTTCGTGTACCGGTCCGAGACATTACCGAGATCTTTATCTATCGTTTTGTCATCGGCCGAACTTTGCATCTTACTTGCCTGTGTGTGCAAGTAAGAGCATACGAACAAACCATGTATTTTATATATTGTAGAATATAATACGCCGATTAAGGAATGGTGTGTGTACGAGATCTATAGTCCCTACAATTATAATAAAAATCAAAATAATAATAGAAATAATGATCAATTACCTAGAAAAAATAATAAAGTAGAAAGATGTTTTGTATGTAACCAAACGGGACATTATAAAAATAAATGCCCTGATTATAAGCCAGAAAATAAGGAACAGAATAAGGAAAAACAAAAAAATACAGATAAAAAAGAGGAGGAGAGACCAATTAAATTGTCATACATGGTAAAAAAATACAATAATAATGAAGATTGGCTCTTAAAAAAATTAATTAAAGACAATACAAAAAATGAAAATTATATACACTTAAAAAAAAAATGTTACTTGATGGGGGGGGGGTGGAAGTCCATCTCACATCATATATGGAAAAGTTAATTAATGTATCCAAATTTAAAATTCCAGTAAAATTACAGTGTGCACTTAAAGATACGTATTTATATGCCACACATATGGGAAATATGAGAATATTAGTAGAAAAAGAAAAATCACATGTTCAAACAAAATTAATAATATAATATATTCTTTAGGCCAAATAATACTTGTTGGAACAAAATTTATTTTCGTGTAAGTATTCATTGTCATCTCTGCAAATTCAGTTTTTGAACAAACAGAGATTTGAATACAAATCATAGACTTGATTTCACACGTTTAGTTGATATTAGTTTATCACATTTCGGAACACCCTTATTCAACAAGTACTAAACAAAATTGAACAAAATTTTTCTCGAACAACATGGAAGATCGAAAAAATATCCGGATCAGAATACGTTAATGTAATATAATATATCGATAAATAATTTCGAAGATACATCGAAATATATGTTATAATCTAGTCATTGTTCATTGTTAATTTAATTTTATGTAATTTGTTTTATTTATTTTTGTTTGGGAAATAAATATAAAAGTATAATAATTTTGTAATTCAAAACTTTCTTTCTCGCGATAAATCATGTTCGCTCGTTTCGTTAGACTGTGGGGGGTGTTGTTCTACACTCCACCTACACTCGCTCACTAACCGTTAGCGCTACTATTTTCGACAATGTAAACTAACACTTTCAGGTTGTGTGAACAAACACGACTTTTTTTGTCCGTTCACCCGAGAATGCTGAAACTCGTTTCCCACTCAAACTATAATCTCGTAATGGAGGGAGATCGTTCATCTTCCTCAAACTTATAATTTGTATCTTCGATCATTGCATTAAAGTATCTCTAACTAACTTGTTCCTTTCCTTGGATTTCAACTTCACTTCAACAATGTTAAGTAAATACCCTGACTTAATTTGCTTCTATTATTCTTTTTCCTCAAATTTATAAAATTCAAATTTACAATTTATTTTCATAGTTTTAAATGACAATAATTCAGATGAGCCATCTGCAAAAATTTTTTATAAAATTTTATAAAATATCGATATCGTATCGATATTATCGATATTTTCTCACAAATATCAATATCGTATCGATACAAAAAAAAATATTTATATTTGACAACACTAGAGCTGATTCAACAAGTTCTATTTTTCAGCAATAGGAAGCGTTTTTCTGGGAATGAAATGACTTCTTTTATACACGAGTATATCTATATATATCTTCGAGGTTATATATATGATGGAGATGACACATGGGCAGTTTTGGTGTCCAACCTATAGAAAGCGCGTCTACAAACTAATGTACTTCCATCTAAATATCTGATTGGATAAATATCTCGCCACGTGCGCTTGTTTATAAACACTGGCGTACGTAGTACCTCACTTTTACACCAATTTTTGATTCTGATTGGTTGGAGTGTAGATTTTTCGGTACTTCATACACCAGCACGAGGCATTTATTGTCTGGACACTCAACCCCATGTTAAAACTATTCCATGTCATCTCCATTATATATATATATATATCCTCGAAAATATATACAAATTATATATAGATATACACTTGTGTGTAAAAGAAGTCATTTCATTCCCAGAAAGCCTATCTATGTCTGAAAGTAACTACGTATAGAAAATGTATACGAATCAGCTCTACATATGAAATAATATATAGGTACTCAAAGGACTAGACTATAAGGTACAACACAATCTCTATTTGACTATAATTATGTACTACAAGTTGGTACAAGGCAGTGTTTCCAGGTTTTTAACACTGAAAAGCGCCAAAACTGATTCCAAAAATCGCCTGTATCACCTAACTGTATTTAGTTCTAAAAATAACTGAAGGCTAACTATTTTCCCTTTATGATATGATTATAAAGTAAAATGAATTTCTTATTTGCTCGCCTTCAACACATAGATATGAAGTAACATAAGTATGAATTATCATGTTCTTCAATATGTTTTACCTTCAACTATCGATACTGTGTTAACCTTCGACCATATACTAGATGGACTGTGCATACTGATAAAATATTGAAGGCAATTAAATGAAATATACATTCCATTCAAAAGTTATCAAACTGTACTTTTCACAATATTAAAAAATCAGAATTTTCAAATTGAACATATTTTTAACCAGGTTTTCTTGTTTGAAATAAATTTAGTTATGGCTAAAATACTTTGAAGAACAACAGTTGTAAATTTGGGTTTATATATTACAAGTTTGGGAATATAAATTATTAAACTGTCATTTTATTCCTCGGAATTTAAATTTACTATTATAATTTTATTATTTTGGAAGGTGTCACTTATGAAATACAGTTATTTAATAAGTTCCATTTTCCATTGGTCTGAGAATTCATCTACAAATTCTCTTCGATTCATCACCGTTAAATTAATTAGGATTTAGCTACGAATCGAGGAGAATTTGCCTACAAATTCTCTTCGATTTGTCGCCCTTAAATTAATCAGGATTCAGCAACAAATCAAACAAAATTCATCTACAAATATTAAAAAGAAATAAATGACGCTGTTTAATTTAAAATACACTTTCATTTTGTAAAATGACAATGCAAATCCCTCTCAATTATTTAATCAATTGACATATGATATTTGATAAATCCTGATAAAAGGGAACTTTTGAATGAAATGTACGCCTTTATGGTGTCTCCATAAAAGCCACTGTCAATTTAACAGTATGCGCAGTCCATTATGTATATGGTCAAAGGAGTTAACAAATACATGGATTTCCTCATAACTATTTTATCACTGTAAGATGAAATATCAATATTTCGATGTGTCATGAGAAAGCTGTGTAGTTTGTATCGATATATTATCGATAATCAGTGGAAAATTTAACAAGAAAAAACGACATTGTAAGCTCCTAGTGGCGTTGCTTGAATTGTTTGAAATTGCCCAGGTAAGAGCCTACTCGCCTGTGGTCATTTTTAGGTGCTTGATGGGTTTGCCTAACCTGGCAACACTGGTACAAGGTATAATTACTTTGACCGTATTCTATATGGACTGAGAATAAGAGGAGTGGCGGTTTCAGAAAATTTTTCATTTTGGTTATAGTTACTTGATTTCTCCCTGGCCTTTGTTATCAATCTTTCAAGCCTGAAGGATGTCAAAAATACAGGAATTGAGAAACAAAAAAGGAATTTTTTGCAAATAGAAATTATATTTTTTTCAGCTGGAAACTGAAATATGTTGGGATTTGGTTCCCTCACAATTGCCCACTACCTGAGACACCATACAACTATAATATTATATATATATATATATATGAAATACCTATACTATTTAATGTTGTACATATTTGTATATGACTATGTGGTAACACTGGTTACAATATATTGAATCTTAGGATTCATACTGTGAGAATATGCTCCTCATAACCTCGCTCATAGTCGATATATTTAGCCGTAACACAGTCGCTGCTTGTGACATCATCCGCTATAGCTGATTGTATATTTGTATTTTAACTGTAAGTTAGTTGATCTCCAAATGTTGTTACGTGAACATAGAATAAAATGAGATCTTAAAAATGAATCTTTTTCTTATTGTGTTGACTACAAATTTTAGTGTTTCTATAATGGTTGTCTTTTAATATCATCGCTGGTTGTTGTTCTTGTTCGATTAATGTGAAATCTTTCATATTAGTGATCGCCATTTCTCACAGGTTATGGGCCCAGTCATTGTACTTGAAGAGGCTGCCATTGTGATGTCTGAGCAAAATTGTGCTGCAGAAACTTGCCAAGTAACTATCATTCAATTTTAAATTCTCATTGTTCGATCCTAATATAATCCGAATTCTCAAGCTGTATGTCTAGTTTATTCCTGTTCATTTTCTTGTAATTTTTTGGCTGCCTGCCTGGGATACTTTTTTTTTGCTGATTTTTTGCTGTTTGCTGTGCGACTGTTAATGAAAATGGAATGTGAGATGAAATTGATGCTGGAACCGTTCAACGGAGATAATGGGTGTACTTGGCGATACCGGATAGATCTGCTGTTTGAAAAGAAGGTTTATATGATGTTGTACATAATTCTATTCTGTCGGGTAGGAATCGTACTGAAGAATGGGAAAAGCTGAATTTGAAGGCAATGTTTTAAATTAAGACCAATAATGGAAATAAAATGATAAATTGTTTCCATTTCCATTTCTCACCAGATTTATTTTTAATGTGGAAAAAAAAATTTGAAAAAATATTGATATTTTTAGAGAAATATCCAAAAAATATTGATAATTTTTGGGAAATATCAAAAAAATGTCAATATATCCATATCTGAACAAGATTTGGAATATGAAATAGAAATGGAAACAGAATGAAAAATTTTGGTAAAATCTGGAAATTTAATGGAAATGGAAACGAAAAATAACTAACATTTTCTATGATAATTTTCAGAAACTCAGTTAACTGAAACTAGTTAAAACAAGCTACATCGCTAGATGATGTGGCAACAAGGTTTTTGCTTTATTTTTATATGATGCTTTTTTTTTGTTTTTTTGTTTTATTTGTTATGAAAAGCTTTGAGTATATGTATATTATTTCATATGGAGAGCTGATTCAACAAGTTCCATTTTCAACAATAGTAAGCATTTTTGGGGAATGAAATGATTTCTTTTATACGCGAGTATATCTATATATACAAATTATATATAGATATACCCGTGTGTAAAGGAAGTCATTTCATTCCCTGAAAGCACTATCTATTTCTGAAAGTAACTACATATAGAAAATATATACGAATCAGCTCTCCATATGAAATAATACATATTCAAAGATGAAAAGTGACCCTAGGGTGACACCATTAACCTATTGTTGATACAAAATTCTCTCACTCACTCATCATCATCACCAATATATATATATATAAAAGATTTGGAAGATCTTATAAAAAAAATTAAGTAAACGCGACTGAGAATGAATGTGTTTATTTCTATAACAAATTCAAAAACTGAGTCGCTTCGTACATGCGAGAAAACAAATCAACAATGATACAATGCCAACATAAGCTAAGAACTAAACTAGAGTGAAAGATAATAAATGGAAGACATCGTGATATCACTCGTAAAAAGATATCACGATGTAAAAATGGGAAAAAAGGTGATTAAATGTGAAAGAACAAGAAAGACGAGAGGTGAGGCGAATTAGAATTACGAATAATTCTTACATCCCCCTTTTTGAAATGTAAGTATCAGTAGAAAGATTTATGTCAAGGAGATAATTAGTGACATTACCGACATCAAATTTGTCATTAGCAAAAACTTTACAATTACGGGTGACAAAATCCAAAATACACTTTTTTTTTCTTTGTCTAGGTGTTTTACTTTATCATTAAAAAGTTCGTACGACATATAGTCATTCCAGATTGAGGGTGATATCGCAGTTACATTAATATTAAGACCCTCTGACTGAGTTAATTTAAGATTATAATCCAAATTTAAGTGAAATTCGGGAATATAATCAATACCTATAATAAAATCAAAAGGAAAATTTGGAGGATCGATAACGAATAAAACAACAGGTTTAGTAATATTCAAAATTGTTAAGTCTAAAAGGGTGACTCCTAAAATTGTACCCGATCCGCTTGTAGTGTTATAACATGAACTGAGAGGTACGTACTTATAATTTTTAACTTTTTTAAGCGCCGAGATGGTAATAGCAGAACCATCAGCACCTGAATCATACAGACCTTTTCCAGAAAAATTATCATACCCAATGTCTAACACTACGAAGACGGACTTTAATCGTTTTTTGACTCTCGAGAAATATCCTCCTCTAGGGAGGTAGTATCAAAAGTATGAATAGCCGGGGATTTTACATTACTCTTTTCACGACTATCCTTAAACTTAGTAAAACAATCCAACTCCTTATGAAAATGTTCGAACCCTTTAGATTTACAATACAGACAAACAGCGGGAGTTGGAGCGAACTAAAAGCAGAAGATGTTGACGACACATTGGACGACGTATTTTTTGAATTGGCCAATTTTTGGACAAACGGTTTTTCAAAAGATGAAATGATACTCACAACATCATCGACCTCGTTCACTTCAGAAGGACTAATACAATCCTAGAGATGAGAAGGCAAGCCCAGAACAAGATGAGACATAACATCAAGCAAATGCATCTGGGGATTATAAGCTGACAGCATACTGATTTTTGCCTGAATATAGTCGATGTATGAGCCAGAGATATAACGATAAGAAAAGGCAGTTACTGCAGCACCCCATCCTTTCTTGGAGAAATTTTTCTTAAATGAAGTTTGCCAAAATTCCCAAGATGTATTATGAGGATACTTATTACGAATTGAAAAGTACCACTGCTCTGCGGCTCCATCAAGAAAAAGTCGAATGACTTCCCAAAAACTATCTTCAGGGATTTCCAGACGTTTGCATTCTCGTTCAAAAATATCAAGCCATGAATTGGCATTATGATGCTTTGGATTAAACTTCGAAATAACCGCATCTTTGACTATTGAAGACAACGGACGAGGAGTGGGTGCAATATTCACGACTGGCGCTACTGAATCTTCGGGAGGAGGAACGTAAACATTGAGCGGGTCTCTGTGGAATATAGGATTCCCATCGTCATCAACATAAATTGCTGCAACAGCAGCAGGCATTGAGACACAAAAAGTACACTTACTATGACGTTTTGTCATCTTCTTACATGCAGTGACCACAGCTGGGAGAGCGAATAATTTATCATGATGAGACAAATCAGAATAATCGCTTGGAAACGCATAAATTTCATTATCATCATCATCATCGAGGAGCTCCATACAACGTAGCGCCCATACATTAGTTTTATTATTAGTACTCGAACCCACAACGTACATAGTAAAACGTGCACGAACCGACGACATAGCGACAAAATCAGAAAATGCGACAATAAAAAAAAGGAACAAGAAAAATTCAAAAAAAATTTTTTGCACTATACGCGAAACAAAATATTTTTGAATTTATAAGATCTGGAAGATCTTATAAAAAAAATTAAGTCGACGCGACTGAGAATGAATGTGTTTATTTCTATAACAAATTCAAAAACTGAGTCGCTTCGTACATGCGAGAAAACAAATCAACAATGATACAATGCCAACATAAGGTAAGAACTAAACTAGAGTGAAAGATAATAAATGGAAGACATCGTGATATCACTCGTAAGAAGATATCACGATGTAAAAATGGGAAAAAAAGGTGATTGAATGTGAAAGAACAAGAAAGACGAGCGGTGAGGCAAATTAGAATTACGAATAATTCTTACATATATATATATGTCATATGTTTCTCTTCCTTCAATCTCAGAGATCTCACATCATTAGTTACAATCTATGCTAACGCTGCGCTTCACGCTTCACCATCTTTATATTTTATTTGAAAAGTATAATTCAGTTCCACTCCAATATATTTCTATAACTGTTTGTATTTAGTTCTTCTTTAGTTTTTCAATGTTCCTCACACTTCATCACGTCAACTATGAATAAAAACTGGAAATAAAAAAATACAAATAATTAAGAAATTTCTGAAGTATTTTCAAAAAAAAGATAGCTGTTGGAATGTAGTGATATATTTGTATATTTCATTTAATAATACTTAACAAAGACGAAACAGTTAAAATTGAAACAATATTGTCAATTGTCACATTTTCCATAAATTTATGGCAAAATTAGAATCAATAAGTTAGGTTAAAAACGAGTTTTTAAAAAATATGTCTAATTCGAAGATAAAAAAATGGAGAAAGAGAAAATAATATTTCTCACTTTTTTTTTCTGAGACAGAAACAAACGAAAATCGAAAAAACAACTGATAAAAACGGATATAAAAGTGTATGTGTGCATGTGTCACAACATGTGAAAGAAGTGCTGAAGTTGGTCATCTGATGTACTTCAACAAATTGAGTGAGTAGAATAAAAGCGTATATCAGTGACTACCGCAGACTATCACATTTTGTGTCATAACATTTTCAACTTCAATATCAATGTTTTACCATCAATTATTGTGAGAATGGTATCTACATAGAACTCTCAGATATATAATACAGGTGTGGAACCTATCGATAGTTATCGATATAACTATCGATATATATTCAACGTACACATCGATACAAGACATCGAGAACCTCAAGAATCTACTACGCCATATTTTATATTACATACGTTACAGTTTGTCCGGTGTACTCACACAATAAACTCTTATAGTTCCTCGTGTACATATTATTCTTACATGGTAACAGCAGCAAAGTTAATGAAGTATTTTTGATTGTGATTTAATTTAAGTAGCCAAATAAGCCATCTATCAGTGAGTAAAATGTAATTAAAAGTCAAATATGCCATTAAGTAGTTAATTCGTTTTTCGTGTTCAAGTGTGAGTATATGTTCACTAATTTACTGTTTCGTTTTATTCATGTTTTTTGGAAAAATATGGCGTCATTCTACCATAAAATAGTATCACCAAGCCAACTACTGAGAATACCTGTAAGTACAGTAAATATTTAGTACTAGAATAATGAAATTAAAAGATATGTTAACGAATTTTTGGAAATCAGATGATAAAACGAAGAAGTGCGCCATTAATGAAAACATGATGCGAACATGTTTTCGAAAAATAACCGAAATTAAAAACATGAAATTAGTTAGGAATGAATTAAATAATAATAAATAATGAACATATTGTGTAGAATAAATTTATTTTTCAGAAAATTCAGTATTCTGTCGATCAGACGTAAAATGATGAAAACGTGGTGTGAATTTGGCTATGAAAATTCCAACGAAAAACGAAAGATTAGCCATTAATTTTGTTTAATTTAATTGTTTTATAACAAAGATCTGGTTGCCATGATATGAACCTACTATAGTATAAATGTTAGTAGGTGGTTTATTGACAAATAAGTATAAGTAATATTGCACTTGGGTACTTAGACGAAAAATCCTGGCCAGGTTAAAGCGTCCAAACTTTATCTACATTAAAAGTAATCTAGACCAAAGTGAAATTGTAGATAGATCCCAAGAGAGTGCAATTACAAGGAACTACATAAAGTAATAGTGGTAAACGTGATCTAGAGTTTACGTAATTGTAGCAGACACAATATTTTCAATATTAATCTAGATGTTCCTTGTGAGACATTATAATTAATCTGTATTTGTTGTTGTATACAGAACATTGTAAAAGAATCAAGAGAGACTCAAACGATAGTGACTATGGCACCAGAAGACCAGACACCGTCCACGCCAACGGAGAAAATGATGTCCAAGGGACCGTCTAAATTTCTTGATACAAGGGCAGATGACTTAATCTCGAGAGCGAGAGCAGTAAAGGCGATAAAATTCGGGATAGATCGATATTTTACTATCGACCCAGCATCCTGCATACGTCTTGTGCACGGATTAGAGCTGAGTCTGATTAAAAGGTTGAATGTAATTATAGAGGAACAACTAATTAATAATCAAGTTCCAGATAAAAGACACACAGACATTTATGAGAAGATGAAGAATCTACCGACCTACGATAATGATCCGAAGGAAACTCTGGGTGAATAGTGGGAAGAAGCCCAAGACGATGTAATGTTTGCGAGACCGGAAGTTTTGAGAAAAGATAGTAGTGACAACATTCTAGAGATTTCGAACATAAGACTGGAGGACAGTGCTGGACCAAGTCAGTCCAACAAAAACGACTGTGAGACAGCCAGCACCTACTGAAGAAGAAAACTGGGACAATCCGCCATCGACACAAAGAAACTACAGCAAAAAGACAAATAAGACAAATTAGACAGGTAATAACGAGCCATTTAAACAGACATTTACAGATGATAACAGATCGAGACAGAAAATATTGAGAACATGCAGACGCAACAACAGTAATTTAATACGAAAGGTAATGATTCTGACATTTTCGATGATATTTTAAGAAAATTTTTGCAAATTGATAAATCGCTAGATCAAAACGAGAAAAACGATAGTCATAGAGGTAAGGAAGATAATTCTTCTGGTAACTTTAATAATAATCCCAGTCAGTTAGACAAAAATGCTAACAGTTCGGACTTAAATGTTGTTGAGACACAAAATAATAATAAGGAATATAGAAGTAAAACTAAAGTAACGACAGCTGATAGATTTTAGAGTTTGGTTAGAATCGTTTAATATGTTTGTCAACAGATATAAATTTTCGAAAGCTTTTGATTTGATAAATCCTGTTATAATTAGTGAAGAAAATACTAGAGATAGATGTGATGCAAAAGCTGTGTTATTAGAATGGTTAGATGACAAACATGCAAAATTAATTTTTGGTGAACCATGTCCTTCGAAGTGCTTAAAGAAAATTGCAGATTATAGGAAACCCCAGACAATAATGTATAATTTAGTTATTTCAGAAATTTATTCATTGAGATATTATCCAGAGAGTATGGAATTAAATGAATGGTTCGATAAATTTGAGGAAATAGAAAGAAAGATTAGATTAACGAATAAAGGATGGGATGAGAATAGAAAACTTGAGGCTTTGAAATTGCAAATGCTTTCTCCAAACTTATCGGCAAGAATAAATACCGTAATGACATATGAACAAATAAAAGCGATAATTATGGAAGAAGATGTATTAGTAAAAGAAAGGAAAGGAATTTTGAGAAGCAAAGAAATTAATTATGTTCAGACAAATAAATTTAAGTTTAATAGACCAAATAAGACACGAAACTTAAAGACATCTAATTTTTCAGGACGCCCGACGTACCAATGTTTTAACTGTAGTGGGTACGGGCATGTGGCCAGACATTGTTTGAAAAAGCCAGGACATAATCCGTTACCGAGAGAAAAGAGAACGAGTAGTGTCATGAAAGGAAGCCCTTATTGACGATGTTTTGAAAAATTAAAAATTAAAGTTAAGCCAAAATTCAAACCAATCTATTTTGTAAAATCAACAGAACAGAGTGAATCAACCAAAACTACAATTTCAGAGGCAACTAGTAGACCAGAAAACGATAAAAGGAATAAAAGAAAACATCGACATGAAAAGAAATTGAGTAAAAGCAAGAGAGGCCACAAATACCATAAGAGAGGAGCACGTACGACAAAGAGACACAGAGACAGAAGTACGAGTTCGAGTACGTCATCAGCGAGCAGTTTGTCATATACGAGTTTGTCAAGTTCGTCAAGTGATTCGGATAGAAAGTCGCATAAGAGTAAATCGTCAGTAAAATCGAAAGGTATGAAAAGAATAAGAAGTATAATTAAATTTAAACGTAAAAATTTCTCTAAATGTTTAAAAACGGATAGGAATACTAAAGTAATGTTCATAGCAGATACTGGGGCAACAGACCATTTTATTAAAAGATTAGATAATTTAGTAGAAATTACGAATCTTGAAATCCCAGAATATATTTAGTGTGCCAATAAAGATAAATCCGCAGACATTAAAATCACCCATAAAGGAAATTTATATGTAAAAGACAAAGAAGGGAAAACGTTAAAAATTAATAAAATTAGATATTCAAAGAACTTAGGTGAAAATTTATTATCGATACATAGGTTAACAAAATTGGGTTATTATGCAGTATTTAAAGATAAAACTACAGAAATTCATAATGAAAAGTCAAATAATACAGTTATGTTAAGAAATAAAATGGGAAAATACTGGTGGTTCAATTTTGATATAATCACTTTTTCAAGAGTATATTTAACTGATAAAGAAAAAGATTCGTCTAACGAATCAGAAATTGAAAAATACGTATATGATGACACTAACATTTTACATGATCATAAGTATTCTAAAGTCAAAGATGTGTGGCCAGAAAGCAAATCAGAAAGTAATATCATAGATCACAACTATGATAAGTCAAAGCCAAGTACGAGTAATCTAAAGTCAAATCAAGAGTTGTTAGAATATTTAGATCTAGGTGCAGACATAACAATAGATGATTTGAATAATTTAAAACTACCGTGTGAAAATTTGATAAAGAAAAAGTTAGGTTATTTATATCATGTTAGACTAGGTCATGCGTCTATGGACTATTTGAAGAAAGCATCAGTCACATATGATTGTCTTAAAAATGTAGATTTTGACACTGAAATACAGGAATGTAAAGTATGTCGTTTGGCAAAAGTTAAAAGATCCCCTCATAAAAGGATAAGAGAAATAGCAGATAAACCAATGTTTCGTATACATAGTGATTTAATGGGTCCAATTAAACCGATAGGAGTAATAAATAAAAGTGTTTATGTAGCAACTTTCACAGATGATTTTTCGAGATATACAATGACATTCAACATGACAAATAAGTCAGAAGTAGGAAAATATTTTAGAGAATTTATAGAAACTATGAGAACTAATTTAGTGGATAGAAAAATTAAAATTTCATATCTTTGAATAGACGGAGGTAGGGAATATTTAACTGTAGACATGAAGCATATAGTCAAAGAAGAAG
This sequence comes from Ericerus pela, assembly GCA_011428145.1. Lineage (NCBI taxonomy): Eukaryota > Metazoa > Arthropoda > Insecta > Hemiptera > Coccidae > Ericerus > Ericerus pela. Next base: position 631,840 of record WOFM01000034.1, read on the forward strand.
GTATAATGTTAGAAATAAGTCCACCAGATACCCCCGAACTTAATGGTACAGCTGAGAGATTTAATCTCACAGCTATACAGAAAACAAAAGCATTGTTATTAGATAGTGGACTACCACTAGAATTTTGGGAATTAGCCATACAACAAGTCACGCACATTCATAACAGATCGATATAGATATAGTATGGGTACCAACAAAAGAACAAATAGGAGACTTATTTACAAAAGCTTTACCAAAACCTTTATTTCAAAAGTTTAGAAAAGAAATCTTAAATTATGAAGAAATAGAATAAGACAATTAACAAATGACAAAAATGTATTGTACATGTTACAGCATTATCTCGTAAAGGTGAATAAACGAAGTACCTGAAACAGAAGCTCAATAAGACATTTATAAGTCTGACATTATTTTGTATTTTTGATATTTAGAATTTAAGTTTGTGTTGTGATTTTTATACTATGAATTTATGTGATATTTGTCAGTCATGAAATTTATTGAATTAAGTGTTGTTTGTTTAGTACATTAAGTCAATTGAAAGATCAGTCAAATAAGTTTATGAATTTAGTTATTAAGCGTTTTTCAAAAGTCATTAAGTTTATTGTTGTTTTGTTTTTGTGAGAATGATAGCAAATTATATTATACGTTAGCTTATTATTTTCACATATTGATGTGAGGTATGCAGAACGAGGATCGAAAGAACTTGAGACTTTTGACTTTTAAGAGGTTTATTTCGCAACTAAAATATATTTTATAAACGAAAAAGTAAATGGCGAAGCAACAGCGATATGCGATCGAAAGTAGAAGGGGAAACACTTCGTGACTAGACTGTACGTATGACATATATATATAGAATGTTGTGATGATGATGATGAAGAATGAGATGAGGTGGGATTTTGTATCAACACCCCCCTGAAATTTTACCGAATGATTTCTTCATCGTGTTTCCTGAAAACGAATTAATAATTATTATTCAAAAAAAAATTAAATACAAAAAAATACAAGTACAAAAATAAAAAATAAAAAAAATTTCGAAAAAAAATATTGACATTATTTGTTTATGATTTTTGGTAACTTGGGTTTCAAAAAATTTTCATTGCGCTGTGCTTCGATAAATGAGAAAAAAAATAAAATAGTAAAATAGAAATTAATAAAAATAAATAAATATGTATATAAATATGGTAACATGCATGCAATAATGAACACTATCGTGTACGTATATATTATATGGTATATGTATGTAAATAAAAAAAATAAAAAATTAAAAAATTAAAAAATGGTAACATGCATAATTATTAAAGTATTTCGACTAACATTAAGATTTCCGCTCGTATAATTCGAGTCGACAAAAAAAATTCAAAAAGGAAAAATATTCACGAACATATATACGAATGAATAAAAATAAAAGAAGGTAATAGAAAAAATATGATAAAAGGTTTTTCCATTTGCGGGTTCAATGAATTCGAGCGTACGTTGCGTATTTTATCTTAAAAGTAACATGAACAAGATTGCAGAATAATATTTGTTGCATCGTATATTATCTTTCGTACGTTGTATTGTATTCGTAGTGGCGTTTAATATGTTCTGAGATAAGGCAACGTTTTCGGTTTATCTTAATTTGCGGTCATGTAATAGGTTTTAATCTCTTATTGTATTTATTGTTGAAGAGTTTCTTTTCATACATGCGTGTGGGAATATTTCGTGTATTTTTCTCACGCTTGTTGGAAAGTGTATAGGGTTTTTATTATACGATTTGTAGGGTTTTTTCTTGCTCGATTTTCCAAATTTTTTCTTTGTTATAATATTCGAGAAACCTTCGATTTATCTTTAGCATGTATTTTCTAGTAAATGGTGTTATTAGGTATTCTTTTTGACAATAATTGAAGGTTAATTTTTCTGCAAATATTTTCGTGTTACGACTTATTTTTGAACATTTTACGACTTGTAATTGAAATGGGAGAAAATGAATTTATGGACTTGTATTAATTTTGACTTGAATTTCTTATTATGTGTATATATTCGTTTCGTTTAATATTTTCACAATTATGTTTTCGAATTTTGACCGATCTAATGATTTTGTTAGGATATCTGCCAATTGATCCTCAGATGTGACTGTTCTAAAAAATATTATTTTTTCTTCATAGGCCTCCAAAATTGAGTAGCACTTGATCATTAGGGCTCGTGACTTTCTCTGACTTCCCCCGGAACATATTTTTTGTGTCGAGATATTGTCTTCCATAATATCTACCATTAATTTTTCTCCAAAAATCTCAAAATTCATGTGCTGCATTACTTTAATCGTATCAAGGGTATCAAAAACTGCAATTATTTCAGCCGCGGTACTCGATGATGCGTGAATAGTCTGTTTACAACAATTCCACTCCACCAAGTCTCCATAGGCGAATAGCATAAATCCAGTTATTGACTTCCCTTTGTCTAAATTGTTTATTTCTATATTTTTATCGTCAACCTGGGGCGCATAAGATGCATCAATATATGCCTGAATTCCATCCCCCTTTGATGTAAATTTAAGATTATAATTTTTGGTTGTATTGACGTACCTGAATATTCTTTTTACATAATTTTTTAGAGTATCGTTTGAATTGTTCTGAAAATGGGAAAAAAAGTTCACTGGGAATAATATGTCCGGCCTTGTCAGTCTCGCTAAATAAAGTAGTCCCCCTATCATCGATCTATACTCTGTATCATCTTTGCCATTTTGTATTTTATCAATTTTTAGTCCCGTCTCCATGGGTGTATTTGTGTTTTTGAGTTCAGATATTCCGAATTTTTTGATCATTTTCTCTATACGTTTATACTGTGAGATTGTTATGGTGTTATTTTGTATATCTCTGACTATTTCTAAACCTACAAAAAATTTTGGATTATTCGTAATTGTGATTGTAAAATCTTTTTGAAGTTCTTCGTTTATTTTCATAATGGCAGATTGTGAATTTGATGCTATTAATATGTCGTCTACATAACTCAAAAAATATGTTTTTTCATTTTCATTTTTCATAATATATAAGCATCTATCACTTTTTGTTTTTTCAAATCCCATTTCTTTTACTTTCATGTCCAATAAGTCGTACCACGATTTGCTTGAGGTTTTTAAACCATAAATTGACTTTTTTAATTCGAGTACTTGGTTTCTATTAATATTTATGCCTTCAGGTCTTTTAACAAAAATTGGTTTTATAATAGGTGAATTTAGGTAGGCAGTTTTTACATCGTATTGTACCATTATTAATTTTTCTTTATTGAGGATTGATAATAATAATCTTATGGTACCTATAGATGCTACAGGTCCGTGGGTTTAAGCAATACCATATTCCATTCTATCCTTAAAGCCACGTGCTACAAGTCTAGCTTTAGGTTTTGGATTCCCGAATTCATCAAATTTTATCGTAAAAATCCATCTGGTATCGATTAATTTTTGGCGATCATAGTCTACTATTTCCCACACCTTCAAATCATCAAGGGAATTAAATTCGTCATTTATTGCCTTTGTCCATTCTTCCCTGAAGGGGTTTGTATCTATTTCCGTAAAGGTTTTTGGGACGTTATCTTCTATATATGCTTTATTGTACCTTACGTTTACATTCAAAATTACTGGGTTAACTATTCCTAAATCATACTCATAATCCATCGATTTCATTATTAGAGGTTTTTTATTCGTTAATAATGATTTTATATTTTGACTTTCATCTACCTTGACATCACATGAAATGTACGACTTTGTGTTATATGGATCTCCAAGACAATACCCTGTATTCGTATAACCTATCATTATGTTTTTTTCAGCCCTGTGTGCTAATTTTGGGTCTATTTTTTCTTTCGATTTAGATTTTGCTTTTGTTGCATTCTGTTTTCTGACTTCTATGGGTATGTGTCTACAAGCTAATGCGCCAAAGACTTTTAAATTTTTGAAATTTGGTTTCTTTCCATAAAATAACTCATACGGTGTTTTAAATTCTTCATTAGCTTTGGTTGGGGATCTGTTAATCAAATAGGCTGCAGTAACAACAGCATAAGACCAATATTTTATGTCAAGGTTGGCATCAATTAACATGGCCCGTACTCTCCTCATTAAAGTTTGATTTTGCCTTTCGGCAACACCATTTAATTCTGGAGAATATGGCACCACATAATCTATTGTTATGCCAACCTCATTACAGTAATTTGTTATTTTATTATCCGTATATTCTTTGGCATTATCACACCTAATAGTCCCTATGGGGTATTCTGGAAATTTGTTTTTCATGGATATTATAATATTTTTAAATTCATTTGTCACTTGGCTTTTATTAGCTATAGGCATGACAAATGTATATTTCGAGAAATGGTCTATGAATGTTAGGATATATTTTTGATTGGCCATGGAAGGTGTAAATGGACCCATAATGTCAGACGAAGTTATTTCCAGTTTTCTAGTGGGTTTAGTTCTTATCCCTGTATGGCCCAATTTTGAATTATTGGCTATACAACATATTTGACAGTTTACGAAATCTTCATCTCTAAAGTTGATGTTTTCGGGTATTCCTACTGCTAAATTTTTTAATTTTTGTAAATATCTAGCATTTAAATGTCCTAGTCTTCTATGTATTATTAATTTTTTATTAGTATTATTATTATTAATTTGAGATTTATTATTATTATCATTATTATTTTTAGGATCTGTGAGTATTTCATTATCTTCACCCCCCTGAGATGATTCAGTATTATCTTCTTCAACTATTTCTAATTCTACTGTAAAGTCATCCCATTCATCATTCGTATCCTGAGTAACTGGGGCACATATTATGTTTTTTTCAGTCTCATTATTATTAATTATTTTTTTATTCTCTACATTATAGTATATGTAGAATATTCCCTCTTCTTTTCTTGCAGTTATTATAATTTCTGCAGTTTCAATAAAATAAATGTTGGCAATTTCTTTTTGTTGGTCGATGTTTATTATCCCCGTATTTGTTATTTTAATTGCAGAAATGATGTCTAAATTCAGATCTGGTACATAATGGACGTCTTTTAATTCTATTAAAGATTGAATTTTGTTGGAATTTTCGACTTTGATCACCATTTTCCCTGTGTGTGTGGCATATAAAAATGTATTTCTTCCTGCGCATTGCAATTTAATTGGTGTTACAAATTTTTTTATATTTGATAATTTGCTAAGATCGGAAGTTAAGTGGACCTCTGCGGCTCCATCAAGAATTGCTCTATTATTTAATGTTTCGTAATTTTCATCATTATTATGTTTATTATTATTAGCCAATTCGTTTAATAACCACTCACTATTATTATTAAATTTTTTTACCATGCAGGACATCTTCACCTGCTGCTCAGAACTATCTTTTTTATTATTATTTGATGGATTTAGGTTTGCCTTTGGTGGGTAATTTCCTTGATTATTATTATTTGTATTTCCATTACTATTATTTCCTTGATTATTGCTATTCATACAATTTTGGGCTATGTGTCCGAATTGGTCACACTTATAGCACTTGGGATTATTTTGATTATTGTTTCTGCTATTCCCTCTGTAATTATTTCCTCTATAATTAGGGTTTCCCCTGTAATTATTTCCTCTATAGTTACCACCGTTATTACTATTACCATTATTATTCGTATTATTATTATGGCTTTGTTCTGATGAATTACCACTACTATTACTATTTTGACCATTATTATTGAAACCGTTTCTATTTCCATTTCTAAAGCTATTATAATTATTTGGGTTTCTATAATTATTTCTACCTCGATAGTTGCTATTAAATCTTCCTCTATAATTATACCTATTATTATTTCCATTATTATTATTGTTCCGATACGTATTATTATTTTGGTTATTACCATTATTATTCTTTTTTAAAATTTGGTCCCTATACTTTTGGTCTGAGTCCTCCCTTAATATTCTCTTGAAATTATCTAAATTCTTTTCATTAGGGGGTAGACTTTCATATTGTATTTTGGCGATTTGTTGTTCGTAACATAATGCCAATTGCAAATTTTCTAATTCCTCATTCTCGGTAACCTCCTTACCACTGTCTCTTACATCGGTTACCAATTCATCCCATTTTTTCAAAAATCCTTTCATGTTTCCGCCTGGTTGAAATCTAAATTCTAACCATTTTGCTTTAGCCATATTAGCCGTAACTGAAGTCTTAGTCCCATAAATATTATCTAATTTTTTAAGCATTAATATTGCGGTATTACAATCTCGTATCTGTTTCGTTATGTCGTTTGATACTCTTTCTAAAACAAACGCTTTGGCGTTATCCTGCATTTTGCAGTAATTTAACATATCTTTATTTGGCCGAAAGTTTAGATCATCTATGTTTTCTATATATGACTGTAAAAATTCGTTTTCCCCAAAGATGTCATAATATCCCGCACCTCGGATGGCAGATATAATCATTCTACGCCAATCTAAATAGTATTTTCCATTAAAAACTTTTCCGAGTGGGGCTTGGATGGGTTTAATTTCGTTCGGG